>CM034157.1:236330150-236373618 GCA_019776745.2 Taxus chinensis | reverse complement strand
AAATCATGTATCGGAAGGATCTCACAACAGGCTAAAGTAAGCCTCCCATCTTATCTTCCAGAAGTACAGAAATTGTTTCTATTGCAAGAACTAACTAATGATTAGCCCTTCTGTCACCTCTGGCTCTAAACAACAAACTAAAAAGGGTTGTGTTTTGGCACAGTCTTTTATTGAGAGACTTTCCTACAATTTTTTGAAGATTCATCGGAAAAAGGAAATGACGTGGCTAACAGAATAATAATAATAAATAGATGTGGTAAATAATGGAAAAAATTGTAGCATTAATTAATATCTCTCTAACAGGACTCAAGAGGTATCCTAAAGAAAGCATTCACCTCAGATAAATTTCCAGATTCCACTGTTGAATATTTAAACCTAAATAATCAAACAGTGTAAACAGTTGGGAACTGTCTCTAATTGTATGCTGAAAATTGAAATGTTTGTAACCACCTCTTCATAAAAAAATTCCCTGTCACGTGCCCATTCTGGAAGTGGGGTGGGTGTAGATGTTCTATTCTTATTTCTTTCTTAGTTTTCTCTTCTGTCTAACTTTTGGTATCAAAGCTTGAGGAACCCTTTAAGGGTACGGGGAGTGAAACCGTTTGAGGAATCCTTGATATGGGCACAAACTGAACGTGTATTCCATTTACAATTGTGTAAGGAGAAACAACTCTTACAAAGTTGTCTGGGGTAGACACGTCTGCTTTATATTCATTTTTTCAAGGGAAATATTGCGAATACTTACTCGTCTACAAAGACATATATATGAATATATATATATATATATAATATATATATATATATATATATATAATATAGCTTTCACAAGGGATTTCGAAGGCAAAGTCATTGAATTGTATATTATCCAGTCACAAGGAAGAAATGAACAAGGGGATAGCCCAAGAGTTGGTAATTTGTAGAGATTTTCAGAGAAATCTATGTCTAAGTTTGGAGGGTAGAGACTACACAATGTGTCTGGAATTGTTGTAGATGTAAGTGAATATGAGAATGTAGCACCTAAGTTTTAGGTAGAATAACTTTGATATGGACTAGAAGATATATTTTAAAGGTCCATTACTGAATGGAAAGTAGTTTAGGAGTGGACACTTCGAGTTACTCATGGAGTTTGTGTCTTGAAGAGTTTTGATGATCAGGTCAGTTCGAAAATTTTTTTGATATTGAGAAAATGGCGGAATTCAAGAATGTTCACAAGGCATCAAACTAAAAGGAATTCATACTGTGGGTGAGAGCATGATGAGATCAGAAGAACATATAAGATCAAATCTTACTACTCATTTTAGGAAGTTGAAAGGTAGGTTCTTACCTACAAATTAATCACATTGGTTTATTGGGGAAATGCAAAACTAATACGTGAATATTGCATCAACGAGTTATTACAGGTCACAATTAAGTGCCAATGTTGAAGATGGGGGAAGAGAGACTAGAGCTAGGTGAAATGTTTTTGCATGTTCATTCAAGATGAGTTTGGTTTAATTTTTTGCATTTGATAGATGAAGCTTATCATGGCTTTGAAGGTGAAAGAAAAGTTAACTACAAGTTAATGTAACAACTCAAAGAAGAGGACGATTCTTCTGAGGAGGGACGACACTATGTTTGGGGGGGAAAAAATATCCATCATGACGAAGCCACCAATTTTTCATGTCAGATTGTAATACTGCACTTTAGGGTAGGCTATATGCTTATCGAGGAAGCTGATACTTTTGATGAAGAAGAGTTCGAGGATTTTTGGGTATGGCATCAGTTATGCCCATTCTGTTGAGAAAGTGTTGCACAAGCAATTACAATAGAAGGAACTAAGTAAAAAAGGGGTAGCTCATATTCTGGCAGGTGAGCTATTTCCTTAAGGTTGCCCTTAATTTTTCTCCCCATTTATAGTGTCCCATAGTATACACAAAGGCTAAACTTTTTCAGAATCGTGCAATTGGCCTATCCTGAACACAGTACAACAAGTTGAATGATGACTTTTGTTTAAGTCTGGACAGAAAAACCAAATGTTGCGCATTTTGGCATTTTTGATTTTAGCTATGAACTTTTTTGAGCACAAAGAATGGTATCCCTGGTTATAGGGTCTGAATGAGATCTAGAGAAATCAATCCGAATAATTACAATCATTTTTAAATAATCCATGAATCTTAATCCCAAGGACGTTCAAAACCCTTGTACGGGGTGGAGTAGAGGTAGTGCTTATTCCTAAATTGAACATGGTCTGTTAATTGGCTAATAAATGGTTGTATACACTTTATTATTTTCAATACAGGCAATAGTCCTTGTCTCATGTCATGATGTTATAGCATCGGTTCTGATGACTGGATTCATTGCAGGCTATGGAAAAATCTGGTAGACCGTCTTCTCCTCATGGTAATAAATAAGCTAGTTTTAGGGATCTCACCTACCACATTGGAGATTCACAATTGGAATCAATTCAGCCTTATAAGAGAAGTACATTTTTATTACTTTATTTTTACAGTCTCTCTACATCAATAGTCTACAAGTCTTTTTTTCTCATAGGGCTTCGTTCTACTTGAAGGTAGTCCTCCCACATTGCAGAAATCCTATTTTAGCAGGTGCATGATAGCACAGAAATTCTTGGTTCATTTGTTTTTGGATGGACGGACAAAACCAAGTTCTATTGATGTATCTAAGTGTGTTGTCATTACTTTCATTGGCATCTTCAGAACTATATGACATAAGCTTATCCTTTGCTCAGTATTTTTGCTTGATAAATTGGGATTTTTTAGTAATCTCGGGATCCAAGTTGCCTCCCAAGTTTTAATGCTTTTTCACAAAATTTTTCACTTCTGTCCTAGTGACCTTTATTGATCATTCAACTGAATGGTTTAATCTTCACACAACTTACATTATCTCCTACTCTCTGGGAATGGGGGCCAATCCCTGGATTAAATTATGTCCGAGGTAAGTGACGTTCTTTCTCCAACGTCATTTGGGAAAATTTGGAAAGGATGGGGACTGTGGGGGTAGTTTCTTTTGTATTGTTGAGAAAAAACCATGGGCTTGGGTGGTGGTATAGTGGGGATATTTTCCAATTCCAGTTAGCATAACTACTTTTTTTCACAAGAATCACCTCTCGTGGAAATCTAATGGCTTTTGTGTACCCTGGTAACTTAAAGATCGAGCTTCTGTATATTGTGAAACTTTGGGGGTGATCTTAATATCTGTTGATACCTAGGTCCATTCCCTCCATACTAGACCTATAATCATGAGAATGCCCTTCATTTTGAGTGTGTGGTCTTAATACCCTCAACCATTAAATATACCCTACTCTATTTAAGCTCTACTGCAGTACTTCATTAATGTGCAGGGGCATTGCTGGGCATTTTCAGCAACTGGCCAGTTGGTTTCTTCCTGAAGTGGAAGCTCTACGGTATGTCTTATCCTTGTCAATAAACTCTGTTTGGGCACCTCGTATGTGATTCCATTTACGATGTTTTTTTTTTTGCATAAATGTGTATAGGAGCCAAACTAAAATTGTAGAGGCTTTTTCCCCCTTCAGTAACTGTTATGATATGCTCTTTTAGTGTCTCTTACTTAACTTTGTGTACTTTGTGTGCCTAACCTAAGGGAAAAACACTTAAGAATTGAGGCAAACTCACATGAGTATTTGAGACCGGCTGGAAACCATTGATCAGAAATCATGGAATGATCTAATACTATGTACAGGATCTCTAAGTAGTACGGTGGTTTAATACATTAATTGGTTGGCCAAGAAATTTGACATGGGATCTTCCATCCTTTGGAAATCATGTCTATCCTGTAAAAATTGGTTTGCAAGTTCTCTCAGAGAGAGATAATCAATCACAAGCATCTATGCATTGACCCCTGTGGGGAACCCTGGCCTATTTTTCAAATGAGATACATTGACACCAAGGGGTCTTCATTGAAGTTCAATCCCATTTGAATATGAAAACATTTGAATGTGAAGCCACTGTTATTTAACGTTGTTTTGGTACTTGAAAAATATTGACAATTGGCATGTAAGCATTTGCAATTTGATTTTCTATGTTTACAATGTATAAAAAAAAAGTTTCATTATTGATCCCTTTGGTGCAAATGATGATCTAAGAACTTGGTAGTGGAATTTGAAATTTCATTCTCCTTGATCTGACTATTGAAGACTAACTCTGTAGAGATCTTTTGAATCACAGAGAATGGCACAACCTCTTGTATTTTTTTTATTCAATCACATCACACAACTAAACATTGTACAGACCAATATCAATTGCAGAAACGCATAGTACTCAAGCCCATACCTGTATCCACAATCTCTTACGGAACTATATTGAATTGTCATCCCTCATCTCAATGATCTCCACATATTTTTTAGATTGTATCTAAATCTTCCTTTATGGATTTTGTCACTTACATCCATTCCTTGAGAATTTTAACTGATGAGATCTAGCTATGCTAAGGTCCCCCCACCTTCTTAGTCACTTCTTGAAAAACATCTTAGAACAATTTTATCATTATGTTCAATTCTCGTGATGATATTTAAATGAATGTATGTGTTAATAATATAATTGCATCCAGCTTCCATTGATTGCCACACTTAATATTCCATTGCACTGTGAGTCATGGCACCATATTCATAGCAGAATCTTGATTATTTTGTCCCTAAACCTCTGTCCAGGGATAGTCGAGCAGCTCACTATTCCTCATTCCTCTTCTTTCAATATATCTATAAGCAAGAAGCATTTCATTATGTATCACAACTGTTTACTAACCAGTTAACAATCTCTACACTAATGCTACGACATTCATTATTAGATATGAAAATCATGTTTCTTTTATGTTTTCTTCGCCCACTTCTGCATCTAACTTTTAATTTTATTTTTTTCTTCTGATGTTTGCGGGTCGTTCCACTGTTGGCCTTGCAGCCCCCAGTTTTTGACAAGAAGCGTCACACGATTTCAATTCATTTCAGGTGGTCTGATTTGTGCTCATCGAGACAAGATTTTTCCTTTCCTACAAAGTACACATTTCAAGCCTATTCCCTCGGCACATACTCTAACCTAGTGTCTCTTCACACCATCATCATGCATTCAGTATCACGACCTTACTCAGACAAAAATACGCGAGTAGGTAGAGGATTTAATAGCACATTCAGCAACTTCCTAGATCTTCATGCCAACAAACATAAATAAAATTAGTAGCATTAGCACCTCTCATGACGTTACTGTTTGGTGAGAAGGTAATATCTCGACGTCTAATTAAGTAGCTGATATGTTTCGTTTCGATGGGTTACAATACGAACGAATATCACTATGTGGAATACCGTATTTTTTTTTTTAAATTGATCCCGCTTCAACAATGAACTTCAATCCCCCCCAACAAACGCAAATGAATAGTTCTCTGGGTCCTCCTCATGTTCAAAAGGAATATCACAATCACTCTCAAAGAAGCTTTGGCACTCACACGACATACAAGTCTTCATTAAGATACACAGACTGAGACAAAAATCTCCACAGTATTGATCATGACTAAAGGAACAACAGAGACATTACAATATATCCGATTTTTAATACCAGCAGAAATTACCCTTCTTCAGAGCACTATTATTCTAACGAAGGTATGTTTTTAAATTTAATGTATCACAGAAGCAGAAATTACAGTCTCAATAGCACCATTATTCTAATAGAAGTATATTTTAATTTAATAAAACATTACACCACAATCAACAGCTAGGGTTCTTCAAACAAGCTAGGGTTTGCTAAGCTTTTAAATGGGGTTTTTTTTTACCAAGAAATGACCAGGGTTGTTGCAAAAAATGGCTTTTAATGGCTACAATTTTGCTAAAAAAGGGTTTCAATTTTTTTCACACCCCCTGGAATTATCGAAATGGATAACATACCGGCTCCGGCGTGGTGGGGTCGTTGTTTTGTGAGTCCGTTTCCGCTGGGGGGCTCTCGCCTAGTTTGGTGGGCCTCCGCTAGGTGTGGGTGGGTCATAGTAATGGTGGGCTCATTGGTCTGGTCCGGTTGTGGCACAATTCCGCGCAGAGGAGGCGGGGTCAAGAAAATATTTTCCTCCCACGCCGCCACTAATATAAATAGGGCGGTTCCAGTAACATACCTTCGTGCAGAAAAGGTCGGCGAACGGGTGGTCTGCGCGAACCTAATCCAAGATGACAAGCGGCAAGATAATGGCTTGCATGTCTCTTCCCGGGCCGAAACGTTTCGTGCTAACCCCCTTGGTGTGGTGGTGCCCATTTTACCATCCCACTCTCATTTTCGGGGACAACAAACAAGTGTTACCCCAACACCAGTTTGCTTTTAAAGCCTAGTCGGACTATTCAAGGGCAACCATTCCACAACCTACATTGATAAGAAAGATAACTTTTATTCCAATATATATTTTTTAAATGTTTGGCATAACTAACCATGAATGTTGCCTTCATAGAAATCAGTTGTTAGTTTTCAATGTGAATCGCTACCTTTATTCATGTAGTATCCTGGCCCAAGTTTCCCAAATTGACTCTTTTGAGAAATGTATGCTGCTTATGATGAAAGGGGAGATGCTACCAAACGACAATGACAAAGGATTGCTAACGCTAACGACGATGAAAGATTTCTTATTCCAAGGAAAGTGCAGAGAAGTGGATCACTCATCATCCAATTTCATAGGATATGATGGAGAGAGCATCTTATGGTCTGCACTTTACACCAACGTTCTTACTTTGTCTAGAGTAATGTATTTTATTGTGGCCATTTAGATTGAATTACATAAATTTAATCTTCATTGTCGTCGACACTTAGTGTTCAGTATACATTCATCTTAGTATAGCAAATGTTCAAATCCTTTCCCTTACTAAATAAATAAATAAAAATTGCTTACACATATACAGTATCACATCAAAATAAAAATTAAAAAACCCTTAAATTGACATCTCTTCCAAGTATACCCTGCCAGCGCATGTGCTCAAGACCATTCAGCGAAAAAGACTCGGTGCAGGTGTAGCAATCTCAACTTGCAGGGCAGTGAATCTTATAAAGGACTGGGGACCATTACCTGCGTGACGAGTCACTGACAAAATTAGAGACACTTTTGAAGGACACAAGGTTTGAAAACACTTCCTTGCAGCAATAAATTGTAGCTACCCTCGAATTAGGAAGGCAGAATTTCTATGTTTTGTTTTTGAGGTTTACTCGCAATGGGAGAGCACAGTGTTGTTTTCTTCTGCTGCAATTTCTGTAACTCAACCAAAAATCTACATTCCTGCCTAGTCTTACATATGAAGCTTAAAATGATAGCGATTGATTGGGTTATGTGTGGGAGAGTTTCAACTCAAATGTAGCCTGGGAATGGGATGCGTTGGAAAGATTACTTCCATTTCGGTGTATTAATGTGGATTTCAGTGGATACGAGCTTTTTCAGATACAAGCTCAGCTTCCCAGTCCTCGTCATGGATTTTTGTTTTCTTGTGGGTGTGATGTTTGCAGTGAGGGCAGACATAACTTCAAATTCTGATGTTTGCAATCTGAAAGGCACTACGCCATGCGGAAGCATTGGCATAGATTGCAGGCGAATTTTAAGACACAGGTGGAGGGCAACGCCTAGTGGTATAAATATAATACGCTTGGGAGTGGTGGATTTATTGAGATAGAAGCAATTGGAGAAATTATTCGGTGACAATTCTTGTATTTGAGATGTCACCATATAATCTAACAACAAATGCATTGTCGAGTTTTGAGCTGCATATACTAACCAGTCCTTGTGTTTGTTAGATGGATGGAACGTTTCTTAATTATTTGGCTTGTATTTTATTTTATTATTTTTAAAGTGTAGACCCTAAGGATCAAATTGATAGTGTCAATGCGCGTCAATTGTCTGTTAACTTCTCATACAAAGGTGGTAACTAGCAATTGTACATGAGTTGAAAAATTATGCCGGATAGGATAACAATTTTAATTTGTTTTGAAGTTTAATTTTTTTGGCAAATGTATTTTACTTTTCATTTTTTTTAGTTTTTGAGAGGGGGGGCCAACCATTAGTATACTCACTGTCACTCTTCAAAAAACAACACTTCCTCTTTTGCCCTTAATGGGTGTCCATACCCTAAGTAAGCTCTCTTTAGTTTGTGTGCGAGTAGCTGAAAAATGTAGTTGAATCAGGTAACAACTATTGGTTTTAGTTACATTTTGTTTGAAAAACTGTTCCAATGGCTCTTAAGATGATTATGGCAAAGCTTCTTAACACATTTGTCATCCATTAATACAAACTTTTACAAAGTAAGCTCACCACAGTTTTTTATTATTTATAGTTATTATGGAGAGGAGCAAAATGTAGGATAACTATAACATCTAACTCAACAAGATGAGATTGGCAAAAGTTTAATGGCTTGACAGAGCTAATATAAAAATGTTGAGTTGTTGAGTTGTAATATGCAGTGAAATGTATGTTATTTTCAATTGTTTTAAGTTTGTGTGATGGGGAAGAGCAAAATATAGTATAGCCACAACATCCTACCACAAAGATAGAAAGTGTAGAATGTAACTTCCCTAAAATAACCAATTGAATAGTTTCAAAGTATATATAGTTAGAAATACACCTATGAAGTAGCTTATGACAACTTAAGTATGCCAATCAATTAATTAAAATATTGGAAAATGAAAGAAATTATTATGATATATTTTTTATATTAATTGCTCCACAAGATACAATGTTCTTTTTATACATGATATGGAGTCTAATGGTTAGCTGAAGCTTTTTGATAGAAATGTTAGTGTTAAGACAAAAATAGTATTGGTGGTACATGCCGGTCATAGTATAAGAAACCTTTTTGTCTTCTATTTATCTTCATCACTTTAGAGTCATGAAAAATGATATTTAATTACACAAATAAAGGATCTAGGAAATGGAGGGAAAATGGAGGTGAAAAAATGGAGGGGGTGCATACTATAGTTAAGTATACAAAGAATATTTTTGCATCTGCTTAAGAAAGAGAGAGATCCTGGGTAGCAAGGTTGTTTTGATCATCCATTAACAAGTCCACCAAGCTAGTTCCGACCTAGAAAGAGGACGTTCCTCTATTGGAGATCCCTGAAAATGTGATTGAAAAAGCAAGGGACAGATTAAAATTTGTGTTTTTAGGAAGATTTTATGGAATAAGACCCAATATAGATTTTTTCGGGACTGGTGCAGCCAAAAATGGAAGTGTAAAGTTGAGGTAAAAGCTCTTGTTGGTGATGGTTTTTTATTCATCTTTCCAAATGGGAAGGATATGCAAATACCCTTCTAGATGCACCTGGTTCTATGGTATGCCGCCTTGAGCTTTAGGATATGGGGGCCCAGTGTTCCACTCAATCTTGCATTATAAAGCCCTCCAGGTTGGAGTCCAGCTTCCTACTCTTCCTCTGGAATTTTGGGAGTCTGAAATCTTCTTTGTGTGGCTAGAGCCTGGGAGCCCTGATTGGTGTGGATCCACTACTAAGGCTAGATCAAGGTTAGTTTTATGCTATGCTCTATGTTTCTGTCCTGGATGGTACCAGAAATACCCAAAAAGAATTACCCTGAAATCTCCCCTTAGAGAGTGGGGGCAAAATATCGAGGTGGAAGGTTCCAAACTTTACTGTGCAAATTGTGGCAAAGTCAAAAATATACAGTCCTCCAGCTACTTGATTCTGGGTATGGATCGTATGTTTGCTGGTGTGCAAAAGGATGTTGATGGCTCTGGTATTGTTATTCCCAGTTCTACTCTCTCTCCTTTGATTGGAACTATCACTTTGGTGACCAGCCCAAGAGGTGATGTGGATGGGCTATACCCAGTTTTTGGGGGAGGGAAAGTATTTCAAAATGCTGGAGTAGTTATTGTGAAGGTTGCGAGGTGGATGGAAGTTTCAAGGATGGGAAGGTGATGTGGTCATGCATTTGGAGGTGGGCTGGTGAGTGCCTCGTGGAGGATTAGAGGAGGGGCCCTTGGTTTCTCACTGTGAGGGTCCATTGTCGACACTTTTGGTGACCTTGGTAGCAGTCTCTCCTTGCACAAAGAGTGTTTATCTCTGGAGACGACCTGGCAGTTTTGAACGATGGTTAGACATTTGTATCGAATAGAAAAACAGAAAAAAATGTTCCTTCCCTCGCTTCTCGTTATCCCAATGTTCTCATTATGGAGAGGATTTTGGAGGAGAGGAGGGGGTTTGTTGTCAAGCCTCCTTGACTAGTGTATGCCTATTCTTCTCTCCTTAGCTCCCTTCTGTTGGTGCTTCATTGGTCTCTTTCTCTTTGGTCTTTGGACCTATTCTCTCCCTCGGTTTGTTTTCTTGTTGTCTCTTCGCTCTATCGTTCGGGTTGTACAGGGTTTCCGGGTCCCTTCTAAAACCGTTTTTTACCTAATCTAATAAAAAAATGTGAAATGATATTTATAATATTATAAAATCCACCACCACCTAGATACATATGATCATGCTCCCTTGCTATCATTTTTTAGATTGCCCCATACACTATCATCTCATAAAGGGAAAAAGCACATCCATCAAAATATAATAAAAAAGTTTGAAAAAACATTGCATATTCTTAATAGTTGTGGAGAACTAATGGCAATAATTTAAGGAACATATTTTTATCAGCAAGTTTGGGTGTTTCAATTGGATCCAAACAAATGAAATATAAATTCCACCGATTGAAAAGAAAAGAAGAAATAAGATAGATAATTTATTACCGATGGCACTGCCAAGTGCACCTCCTCTTCTAACACCATAGACCGCACAATACAGATAGTTAGCCTTCACCATGATGATTTCAATTCAAACAAATAAGAAAGTCCCCCTTATCTTCTCGCAACAAATCCTCTGATAAAAATATCTAGGGTTTCTTCGCCTTCAGAACAATACAGGAACTAAAACCCGTATATATCAATATTGATAAATATAGAAAAAACAAATGCTAATAGTCATCAGTAATGGAAGATTTTACAAATGAATTTGAACACTAATTTATGAACTTTAGTTGGTTGTAGGTGAGTAGGGAAAAAGATTGACTACTTAATCTTTGAAACGAGAATACCCGAATTTGAAAAATGGCTTCGACTTCTGACACAAAATGCATCATCCAATGAAAACTGGGAGAAAAACTCTTTGTCTTGAGCTACAATTTGGTGCACAGTGCACAACCTAATCATTTGACGAACCATGGGTTGTACATGGTCCTTCGACCGTTATTTTGTTGGAAGAACTACTGAAATATAGAAAAAGGAAATGACTCTTACGGACGAGTACTTCTTCTCGAATGTGATGTGTTTGATATTCAGTGTATTCAATCTCATTTCAAAATTTAACCCTGCGGGTGGCCTCGGAGAGTAAAACATACACTTGTGAAAATATATAACACTACCAGACAATTTTGGGAGACGCCCTGGCAAAATTTGACACTTGTTTCCCACCAAAGACAACTTCATAATAACACCTACTGGCCAAAAATGTACCTTCAACAGAACGCCTAAAAATTTAAAATTAGACTTCATACTACATAAATAAAAAATATGTTAACATTTTATTAGAAGGGGAAACCAAAGAATCTTATGTGTACAATTTTTATGCTAAGTTAAATTTTTTTTATATATGTTGACTTTATTTTTACTAAATAAACTATTAATAATACTTTTATAAGGCACATAATTCAATGTTAGGTGAAAAAACCTACCATTTGTGTTTATTCTAATTAAAAAACTACATTCACCTTCACATAACAATGTAAAAAATCCTGGGAAAAGGTAAATCATTACCAATTAGCTAGTTTGTTTTCAATCTTTCTATTTTCGAAACACTATATTCTTTTTTTAGCTTTGCTAGCTAGTCTTGTAATAATGTTTCTGACTGTCGGGATTATATTCTCATAACTTATTTACATTTTTAAAATGAAGCTCCTCACATTATTTTTTTCTAAGATTTTTCTTATTACCATATCCATACCTTGTCTATGAGCAAGAGGTGAAATAGAGATTTATGGTTTTATCTACAATAAAAACAGTGAATCAAATTCTTTTTGTGTTTCATTCTCATTCAAATAATTATCATTTCACGTGATGCTACTACATTCACCCAAAGGGATTTTTTGTCTGCATTTTTAATTTTGGGATCAACATTTTATTTAGTCTATACTACTTTCTTTTCTTTCTTGCACGGTCTCTTAACATAGTACCATAAGCTATGCCGTTTTTTTGGTACGTACATATTTTCTCCATTACGTCACTGGTTACTTTTTTTTCTTTTATGAAATATTTCACTTAGTGATATAATACTAAATATGTTTTTATGAACTGGAATATTATTTATCTCAGGAAGCCCGAAAGTGAGGATATGAACATTATGTGAACTTAGGACCTTTAATTTGTTAAAGAATGTTTGATACCCATTTTTTTTTTATAATTAGATCTTATATATATAACACTTGTAAATAATATCGATACATATTCACAAAAAAACAGGTGGTATGGAACATACCCCAAAGAGCCATAAGAATCATACTAGGCTAGCCGAAGGTCGAGTCACTATAGCAGGACCGTACCTAGTTGTGGCTGGCCTAACCATACTTCTTTTGATTTGTGACTTTAACAATAATGACTTATGTCTTAATTTTATGTGAGAATTTTATATATTGTTTATTTACGATGTGTAGTCTTGTTTGAGAACCAATAAAAAAAAGGATTTCCCAGAGATTGAGTGTCTCATATCGGCGACTCCTACCTCCCCAGTTTTCCTTTGGTTGAGCCAACTACTAATAAATGATTTAAGGATGTGGCAACTAGATACCTTATATCAATGAGTTTTCTTATCTCATGTTGAAATTTTGGTTGTTTCTACTATCCCAACGTATAATTGTTAAAAAGATTCTCTTTAATCATCAATCATTAAAATGGTCACATGAACATATTTTGGGAAGTTTAAGGCTTGGTTCATAAATTTTTACACATTTTAAAAAAATATTTTCACAATGGTAATCAAATCAATATTGAAAGATAAATAAATTTTTTTTTTAATTAAAGGGTAATGTATTGGGTAAATTATCGTTTACGATGGGTCATGTTTACTCTCGCCCTTCAAATTAAAAATAGGGAGATCCCTTCATTGGGAAAATTAAATCACTAGAAAATATGTATTTAGTTTCAATCTTTCGATTTTCAAAATAAACAATTTTTTTTTCAGCTTTTGTTAGCCATTAAATCCTGTTTCGAATTTGAGGAAATACTTCTCAATACACGCATGTATTTTGTAATTTATACTCTTAAAAACTATTTTGCTTTGAAGAATTTTTATTACCATATCTACAACCGTATATATGGGCAAGATTAAAATAGATATAAATGGTTTATCTACAAGAAAACAAGTGAAATTAAGTCTTGGTTGCTTTTTCTACTCAAAATATTATTAATGTAAATATTTTAACAAAGACATTGGATAAGAAAAAAATGAAGTTATTTTCTCTTGACATTTTTAAATTTTGGATCAACATGTTATGTAATGTATAATTTTAAAATATAATTACAAATGTTTATTTATGAATTAGCACCATATTTATGCCTTTTGCATTTAAATATATAATTTTATTAGTAAATTGGGTAATTGCTTTCTTTTTCCTTTATACAATATTTCAAATTTAATAATATGTCACTAGATATGTGTTTGAACAAGGTTTTATTGATTGAATGTAGGACATTCTATTACGCTTAATTTTTCCTTTGAATAACCAATATATTTCTTGATTATGGGTTTTAATTAAAATATGAGAGATATGTCATGAATGTAAACAAATTATCTATACTTTTCCATAGGATGGTGCATTCTTATTTGAGAACAATAATATTCAAATTGGAGATGTCTGTTATCTCCTTCATACACATGTTTTCTATTTTTGATCAACTTTGCTATTCATGAAATGTAGTGAAAGATGTGGCACTAGGAGTACCTAAATCATTGAGGTTCTTGTCTCATGTTGAAATTTAATTTTTTCTCATGTATATTCGTAATAGTTGTGGCGAAGTAATGGCAATAATTTAAGGAACATATTTTTATCAGAAATTTTGGGTGTTTTAATTGGATCCTAAAAAATGAAATAAATTCCACCCATTGAAAAGAAAAGATGAAATAAGATAGATAGTTTATTACCGACGGCACTGCCAAGTGCACCTCCTCTTCTAACACCATAGGCCACACGATACAGATAGTTAACCTCCACCATGATGATTTCAATTCAAAAAAATAAGAAATTACCCCTTATCTTCTCGCAACAAATCCTCTGATCCAAATATCTAGGGTTTCTCCTTCAGAACAATACAGGAACTAAAACCTGTACATATCAATATTTGATAAATCTAGAAAAAACATGCTAATAGTCATCATAATGAATCTGTGTTAAAAGAATTTGAACACTAATTTATGAACTTTAGTTGGCTGTAGCTGAGGTAGGAAAAAGATTTGACGACTAATCTTTGAAAACTACACCCGAAATTTGAAAAATGGCTTCGACTTTCTGAAACAATGCCTTTCCTCCACCTAAAATGCATCATCTAGATGAAAACTTGAGAAAATGATTTTTCTTGAGCTACAATTTTGGTGCACAACCTACATAATTTGACAACCACGGGTTGTACAGGTGGGTCCCCATTAATTTTGTGGAAGACTACTAAATTAGAGAAAAAGGAAGGACTTCTTACCGGAAGAATAACTTGTAGAATGTGATGTAGTTAACATTCAGTGTATTCAATTTCATGTCAAAATTTAAATTGTGTGGCCTCGATAGAGTAAAACCACCAAAACACATTGTGGATAGATAATAGACACTACAGAAATAGTATTGGGAAGAAACCTAGCAGAATTTGACACTTTCCAACAAAGGAACTTCATAATAGACACCTACTGGTAAAAAAATGTACACTTCAAAAGAACAATAAAATTTTAAAATTATACTTCAATACTAAAATAAATAAATAAATGTTAAAAATTTATTAGAAGGGGAAACCAAATAATCTTATGTGATACAATTTTTTATGCTAAGTTAATTTTTTTATAAATGTTAACTTTTATTTTACTAAATAAACTATTTAATACTTATTATAGAAACATATTCATGTTAGCTACATTTGTGTTTATTCTATTAAAAAACTCCATTCAGTTCATGCAAATCATGCAAAAAATCATGGGGAAAGGGTTAAATCATTACCAAATAAGCATTTAGTTCAATCTTTCTATTTTCAAAACAAGATATTCTTTTTAGCTTTTGCTAGTCAATAAATTATGTTTAGAATTTGGGATTATATTCTCAATACACTTATTTAATTTTTAATTGAGCTCCTCAAAAAAAAAAAATTCTAAGATTTTCTTATTACCATATCCACAACCTTGTGTATGAGCAAGAGTGAATAGATATTATGGTTATCTACAAGAAAACAATTGAAATCAAGTCATTTTTTGTTTTTCTTTCAAAATATTATCATTGTAAGTATTGGCTAGCTACATAAAAAAATGAGGTGATTTTTTGTCTGGCAATTGTAAATATTGGATCAACTGTTATTATTAGTATATACTTTCTTTACTTGCATTTTATATATACAATAGTACCATATTTATGCCTTTTTACAAGTACAATATTGTTCTCATTAGTAAACTGTTTACGTTTTTTCTTTATAAAAATATTTCAAGTGTGAGATATATTACTAAATATGTTTATGAAATGGATATGATTGATTCAAAAGTACGAAATTAGGTTACCTTTAATTTTTATTTTGAATAAAACCATTTTTTTTTTATTAATTCAGAACTTATATTATATTAACACTTGTAAATATATGAGATGATTCACAAAAAATCAGGTTGGTATGGAAGCATACCCCAAATCCATAAGATCATACTAGGCATAGCCTAGGAGAGTCAACTATAGCAAGGACCTACCTAGTTCTGGCTGGCCTAACCATATACTTCTTTGATTTTGACTTTTAACAAATATATGACATGTATGTCTTGAATTTAAAGAAATTTTCTATATTTTAGTTTGCGATGGTGTAGTCTTGTTTGAGAACAATAATATTCAAATTGGAGATGTCTCATTATCTCCTACATACCCAGGTTATCTATTGGTTGAGCCAACTTGACTAGACATGAAATGATTTAAAGATGTGGCACTAGGAGTACCTATATCAATGAGGTTCTTATCTCATGTTGAAATTTTGGTTTTTCTACTATCAACTTTTAATTTTAAAAAAGGATTCTCTTTATAATCAATAATTAAAATGGTCACATGAACATATATTGGGATGTTTAAGGCTTGGTTCATAAATTTTTACACATTTAAAGAATATTTTCACAATGTAATCAAATCACAATATTGAAAGCTAAATAAAGTTTTTTTTTTTTAATTAAAGGGTTAATGTATTGGGTAGAGTATCATTTACGATGGGTCATGTTTACTTCTCCCTTCTCGCCCTTCAAATTAAAATATGTATTTAGTTTAATCTTCTATTTTCAAAAATAACAATATTCTTTTCAGCTTTTGTTAGCCATTAAATCATGTTTGGAATTTGAGTATAAATTCTCAATACACTTAGTATTTTGTAATTTAGGCTCTTAAAAATTATTTTTTGAATATTTTTTTATTACCATATCCACAATCTTATATATGAGAGAATAAAATAGATAAAAATGGTTTATCTACAAGAAAACAAGTGAAATTAAGTCTTGGTTGGTAATTCTGCACAAAATATTATTAATGTAAATATGTTAACAAAGACCATTGTATAAGAAAAAAATGAAGTTATTCTCGCTCTTTGACATTTTTAAAATTTTGGATCAACAGGTTATTAATGTATATTTAAAATTTAATTACTTGTTTATTTTATAATTAACACCATATTTATGCTTTGCATTTAAATATATAATTTTATTAGTAAATTGTAATTGCTTCTTTTTCTTTATACAATATTTCAAATTTAATAATATGTCACTAGATATGTGTTTGAACAAGGTTTTATTGACTGAATGTATGACATTCTATTATGCTTAATTTTTTCCTTTGAATAACCATATATTTCTTTGATTATGGTTTTAACTAAAATATGAGAGATATGTCATGAATTGTACACAAATTATCTATATTTTTCCATAGGATGGTGCATTCTTATTTGAGAGAACATAATATTCCAATAGAGAAGTCTTGTTGTCCTCCTGCTACGCCATGTTTTCATTTGTTGTCAACTTTTCTTTCATGAAATGTTGTGAAAGAATGTGGCACTAGGAGTACCTAATCATTGAGGTTCCTTTTCTCATGTTTGAAAATTTAATTTTTTCTATTGTCACTATAATTGGTTACAAGTATTCTCTTTTGATTAAAAATAAAATGGTTAGTGAACATATAGATGGTATGTTTGAGGCTTGGTTCCTTTTTAGTTTTTTTACCCATCTTTTATAATATTGTCACAATGTAATCAAAATCAATATTGACCTAAATAATATTTTTCTTTTTTCAATTAAACGGGTAATGTATTGGTTTAATAATTATCATTTACATGGGTCAATCTACTATAACCCTTTCAATTGAAATAGGAATATCCCTTGCAAATTTGATCACTATATGGTAATCATACTACTTAATGTTGCAAGGATTCAATTTTCCAGGAAGAGCCCCTGGCCACCATAAACCTTTTGTTGAATTACAGAGCTTTTACACCAAGGTTTGGAACGAGAATTATCTACTACAAAGTTGGAAACCAACCACCTCGCCCTTATACATTAAATGGTTTTTATATGGCTTCTGTTTAATGGTCTTTTATATGTATACAATCCAAGAAAGAGGTTTTGACAAAGTTATTATTTGCGCTTGGAAAAATCATGATGGGGAATGCTGGCTTTGTAGTGAAATTCCGGTGTTAACATATTCAACACCAAAAAATGTTAATTAAGTTATTTAATTTTTAGAGTGTTTCTATATTAGTTTTATTCTGATAAGATATAAAGAGAAAAATTATAAATGATTTTATTACGGAAAGAGGATAATAAATGCATGATAGATGGTTTAGGAAATATTGATTTACCACCTAATCTGAACCATATGTAACTAAGTACATATAATTATAAACAATGAAAAAAAATTATCTAACATTAACGCCCTATTACATTAATTTTACAAATGTACTTGTTGAATATATCAAAATTCAACCTTTCCACAGGACTTTGGTGTTATATCACTCCTGAGAATCTAATTAGGACATACTAGAGGTGGATCTAATTGTTCAAAATTCAAAACTAGTTCACAATGTAAAGACATTTGACCTCAAATGTTTTTTGTTCATTCATGAAACTAGATTCTTCACAACTTCAAAAAACCTAATTGTTGCCAAATAACTAGATAGGTGGATTTTCTTCAAATGAATTTCCATATCAACGCAGAATAATATACCAATCACTTTGCACAAAATTATCAGTAGGAATATATTCAACCTCGTGGGATGAGAATTCCCAAAAAAGATTGATTCTTTCAATCCCACGAGGTTGTCCATATCTGAGAGAAAACAATCTTTACTTGATACCAGTCAATAGATTCATGAATGTCTTAATTGGTATATCCCTCCAAGAATAATTGAGAGTTACTCTTATATTTTACGACTAAATCAACTATAAACCCGCGACATAGGTCAAAACGTGCTTCGTTGTACTATGACATCTCTTTAAGCTCCAGCATAAATCTCGACAGATACCTACAACAAAGAAAGGTCTGTCCTAGTATATGTAAAAGTACATGAGAACCAACAAGAAGTTTGTTTATTAGACAACATTATATGAGTGAATCCGGGAATCAAGGAGTTTATAAACCTTTTTCCATTGGAGTGGACACAGGTTTAAAATCAGACATTCGTACGTTTCTAGGATTTTATTGACATATTTTATCTATGAGATAAAAATGGTGATGTTTCTTCTAACCATATTTCCAGAACAAGACAAATTATAAAGTAACCCCAACTATATCATGTCAAAGGTTTTCTTCATATCTTTCTTATGTATTTTAAAATATTTTTCTAAACTCCTATTTTTAAAAGATCACCCACATAAAAAACAAGAATGTTAGTCTTTTTCCTACCTTCTTGATATACAAACTTTAATTTGAGGGGGCTAAGAGTGAATAAATGATGCAATAGGGTGATCATCTATCTTAATGTACCATACTGATTGGCTGTTATTTAAGCCCATAATAACTTAATTAGAGGACATACCATTGAGTATGTTTCTTTTAAAAATATAATTTTATTAGTTAAATTGTAATTGCTTCTTTTTCTTTATACAATATTTCAAATTTAATAATATGTCACTAGATATGTGTTTGAACAAGGTTTTATTGATTGAATGTATGACATTCTATTACGCTTAATTTTTTCCTTTGAATAACCATATATTTCTTTGATTATGGGTTTTAATTAAAATATGAGAGATATGTCATGAATTGTAAACAAATTATCTATACTTTTCCATAGGATGGTGCATTCTTATTTGAGAACAATAATATTCAAATTGGAGATGTCTTGTTATCTCCTTCATACACATGTTTTCTATTTTTTGATCAACTTTGCTATTCATGAAATGTAGTGAAAGATGTGGCACTAGGAGTACCTAAATCATTGAGGTTCTTGTCTCATGTTGAAATTTAATTTTTTCTCATGTATATTCGTAATAGTTGTGGCGAAGTAATGGCAATAATTTAAGGAACATATTTTTATCAGAAATTTTGGGTGTTTTAATTGGATCCTAAAAATGAAATAAATTCCACCCATTGAAAAGAAAAGATGAAATAAGATAGATAGTTTATTACCGACGGCACTGCCAAGTGCACCTCCTCTTCTAACACCATAGGCCACACGATACAGATAGTTAACCTCCACCATGATGATTTCAATTCAAAAAAATAAGAAATTACCCCTTATCTTCTCGCAACAAATCCTCTGATCCAAATATCTAGGGTTTCTCCTTCAGAACAATACAGGAACTAAAACCTGTACATATCAATATTTGATAAATCTAGAAAAAACATGCTAATAGTCATCAATAATGGAATCTTTTAAAATGAATTTGAACACTAATTTATGAACTTTAGTTGGCTGTAGCTGAGTAGGAAAAGATTTGACGACTTAATCTTTGAAACTACACCCGAATTTTGAAAAATGGCTTCGACTTCTGAAACAATGCCTTTTACTCCACCTAAAATGCATCATCTAGATGAAAACTTGAGAAAATGATTTTTCTTGAGCTACAATTTTGGTGCACAACCTACATAATTTGACAAACCACGGGTTGTACAGGTGGGTCACCATTAATTTTGTGGAAGACTACTAAAATTATAGAAAAAGGAAGGACTTCTTACCGGAAGAATAACTTGTAGAATGTGATGTAGTTAACATTCAGTGTATTCAATTTCATGTCAAAATTTAAATTGTGTGGCCTCGATAGAGTAAAACACCAAACACATTGTGGATAGATAAATAGACACTACCAGAAAATAGTATTGGGAAGAAACCTAGCAGAATTTGACACTTTCCAACAAAGGAAACTTCATAATAGACACCTACTGGTAAAAAATGTACACTTCAAAAGAACAATAAAATTTTAAAATTATACTTCAATACTAAAATAAATAAATAAATGTTAAAAATTTATTAGAAGGGGAAACCAAATAATCTTATGTGATACAATTTTTATGCTAAGTTAATTTTTTTATAAATGTTAACTTTTATTTTACTAAATAAACTATTTAATACTTATTATAGAAACATATTTCATGTTAGCTACATTTGTGTTTATTCTATTAAAAAACTCCATTCAGTTCATGCAAATCATGCAAAAAATCATGGGGAAAGGGTTAAATCATTACCAAATAAGCATTTAGTTCAATCTTTCTATTTTCAAAACAAGATATTCTTTTTTAGCTTTTGCTAGTCAATAAATTATGTTTAGAATTTTGGGATTATATTCTCAATACACTTATTTAATTTTTAAATTGAGCTCCTCAAAAAAAAAATTCTAAGATTTTCTTATTACCATATCCACAACCTTGTGTATGAGCAAGAGTGAAATAGAGATATATGGTTTATCTACAAGAAAACAATTGAAATCAAGTCATTTTTTGTTTTTCTATTCAAAATATTATCATTGTAAGTATGCTAGCTACATAAAAAAATGAGGTGATTTTTTGTCTGGCAATTTTAAATATTGGATCAACATGTTATTTAGTATATACTTTCTTTACTTGCATGTTTATATTATACAATAGTACCATATTTATGCCTTTTTTACAAGTACATATTTTCTCATTAGTAAACTGGTTACTTTTTTTCTTTATAAAATATTTCAAGTGTGATAATATATTACTAAATATGTTTATGAAATGGATATTATTGATTCAAAGTACGAAATTATGTTACCTTTAATTTTTTATTTTGAATAACCATTTTTTTTTTATTAATTCGAACTTATATTATATTAACACTTGTAAATAATATGAGATGATTCACAAAAAATCAGGTGGTATGGAAGCATACCCCAAATCCATAAGATCATACTAGGCATAGCCTAGGAGAGTCAACTATAGCAAGGACCTACCTAGTTCTGGCTGGCCTAACCATATACTTCTTTGATTTTGACTTTTAACAAATATATGACATGTATGTCTTGAATTTTAAAGAAATTTTCTATATTTTAGTTTGCGATGGTGTAGTCTTGTTTGAGAACAATAATATTCAAATTGGAGATGTCTCATTATCTCCTACATACCCAGGTTATCTATTGGTTGAGCCAACTTGACTAGACATGAAATGATTTAAAGATGTGGCACTAGGAGTACCTATATCAATGAGGTTCTTATCTCATGTTGAAATTTTGGTTTTTCTACTATCAACTTTTAAATTTTAAAAAAGGATTCTCTTTATAATCAATAATTAAAATGGTCACATGAACATATATTGGGATGTTAAGGCTTGGTTCATAAATTTTTACACATTTTAAAGAATATTTTCACAATGTAATCAAATCAATATTGAAAGCTAAATAAAGTTTTTTTTTTTTTAATTAAAGGGTAATGTATTGGGTAAATTATCATTTACGATGGGTCATGTTTACTCTCGCCCTTCAAATTAAAATATGTATTTAGTTTAATCTTTCTATTTTCAAAATAACAATATTCTTTTTCAGCTTTTGTTAGCCATTAAATCATGTTTGGAATTTGAGGATTAAATTCTCAATACACTTATGTATTTTGTAATTTAGGCTCTTAAAAATTATTATTTTTGAATATTTTTTTATTACCATATCCACAATCTTATATATGAGGAAGATTAAAATAGATAAAATGGTTTATCTACAAGAAAACAAGTGAAATTAAGTCTTGGTTGGTTAATCTGCACAAAATATTATTAATGTAAATATGTTAACAAAGACATTGTATAAGAAAAAAATGAAGTTATTCTCTCTTTGACATTTTTAAATTTTGGATCAACAGGTTATGTAATGTATAATTTAAAATTTAATTACTTGTTTATTTTATAAATTAACACCATATTTATGCCTTTTGCATTTAAATATATAATTTTATTAGTAAATTGTAATTGCTTCTTTTTCTTTATACAATATTTCAAATTTAATAATATGTCACTAGATATGTGTTTGAACAAGGTTTTATTGACTGAATGTATGACATTCTATTATGCTTAATTTTTTCCTTTGAATAACCATATATTTCTTTGATTATGGGTTTTAACTAAAATATGAGAGATATGTCATGAATTGTACACAAATTATCTATATTTTTCCATAGGATGGTGCATTCTTATTTGAGAACAATAATATTCAAATTAGAGATGTCTTGTTGTCTCCTTCATACCCATGTTTTCTATTTGTTGATCTAACTTTTCTATTCATGAAATGTTGTGAAAGATGTGGCACTAGGAGTACCTAAATCATTGAGGTTCTTGTCTCATGTTGAAATTTAATTTTTTCTATTGTCAACTTATAAATTGGTTACAAGTATTCTCTTTATTATTAAAAATTAAAATGGTTACGTGAACATATAGTGGTATGTTTGAGGCTTGGTTCATTTGTTTTTACACATATTTTATAATATTGTCACAATGTAATCAAATCAATATTGAAAGCTAAATAATATTTTCTTTTTTCAATTAAAGGGTAATGTATTGGTTAAATTATCATTTACAATGGGTCAATCTTACTATACCCTTTCAAATTGAAATAGGGATATCCCTTCAAATTTGATCACTATATGGTAGGATCATACTAATTAATGGGTGCAAGGATTCAATTTTCCAAGAGCCTGGCCACCATAACCTTGTGTTGAATTTACAGCTTTTACACCATGGTTTGAGAACTGAGAATTATCTACTACAAGTTGGAATACCAACTCACCTACGCCCCTTATACATTAATTGTTTATTTGGCTTCTGTTAATGGTCTTTTATGTATAATCCAAGAAAGAGGTGGTTGACAAGTTATTATTTGGACTTGGAAAAAATCATGATGGGAATGCATGGCTTTGTAGTGAAATTCATGTGTTAACATATTTCAACACCAAAAATGTATTAAGTTAGTTTATTTTAGAGTGTTTCTATATATAGTTATTCTGATAAGATAGAGAAGAGAAAAAATTATCAAATGATTTTATTTAAGGAAAAGAGGATAATAAATGCATGATAGATTGGTTAGAAAATTATTGATTACAACCTAACTGAACCATATGTATAAGTTACATATAATTATAAACAATGAAAAAAAATTATCTTAACATTACGCCCTTATTACATTATTTTTACAAATGTACTTGTGAAATATATCAAAATTCACCTTTCCAAAAGACTTGGTGTGTATATCAGCTACCTGAGAATCTATTAGGAAATACTAGAGGTGGATCTAATTGTTCAAAACTAGTTCACAAATGTAAAGACATTTGACCTCAATGTTTTTTGTTCATTCATGGAAAACTAGATTCTTCACAACCTTCAAAAAACTCTAATTGTTGCAACGAATGATAGGTGGATTTTCTTCAGGAATGTCCATATCAACCAGAATACAATATAACAAAATCACTTTGCACAAAAATTATCATGAGGAATAATATTCAACCTCGGTGGATGAGATTCCAAAAAAAGATTGATTCTTTCAATTCCACGAGGTTGTTCCATATCTGAGATGAAAAACAAATCCTTTACTTGACTACCAGTCATCAATAGATTCATGAATGTCTTAATTGGTATATCCCTCCAAGAATAATTGAGAGTTACTCTTATATTTTAGACTATAATCAACTATACCCTCGACATAGGTCAAAACGTGCTTCGTTGTAACTAATGACATCTCTTTAGCTCCAGCATAAATCTCGAAAGATAACTGACAACAAAGAAAAGGTCTTGTCTAGTATATGTAAAGTAAATGAGAATCCCAACAAGTTGTTTATATAGACATACATTTATATGAGGTGAATCCGGGAATCAAGAGAGTTATAAACCTTTTTCCATTGGAGTGGACACAGGTTTAAAATCAGACATTCGGTACGTTTCTAGGATTTTATTGACATATTTTATCTATGAGATAAAAATGTGATGTTTCTTCTACCATATTTCCAGAACAAGACAAATTATAAAGTAACCCCAACTATATCATGTCAAAGGGTTTCTTCATATCTTTCTTTATGTATTTTAAAATATTTTCTAAACTCCCTATTTTTAAAAGATCACCCACATAAAAAACAAGAATGTTAGTCTTTTTTCCTACCTTCTTGATATACAAACTTTAATTTGAGGGGCTAAGAGTGAATAAATGATGCAATAGGTGATCATCTATCTTAATGTACCATACTGATGGCTGTTATTTAAGCCCATAAAATAACTTAATTAGAGGACATACCAATTGAGTATGTTTCTCTTCAATATATACATTAGGTTGGGTCATGTAAACTTCTCCATTTGGATTACCATTCAAAAAATCACTTTTTACGTCCATCTACTGAAGATTCCATATTTTTTGATACCAATGCATAGACATCTCTAGTTGTCTTGATCTTCACAGTGCATGCAAATTTATCCTCGAAGAAAATTCCTTCTTTCTTACCATATCCCTTTACAACAATTCATGCTTTGTATTTGTTGATAGATCAATTTTCCTTGTATTATGTTTTGAAAATCCATTTGCAGCAAATGGGTTTCCTTCCTATAGAAATATCGACAAGTTCCCATGTCTGATTTTGAATCAGGGAATCATATTTTACATCCATGGAATTATTCCATTGTGGTTGACTTAGTCCCTCTCAAACTATATTAGGTTCAGTTTTGTCAATAACTAAACTCATCAGTGTAAGAATTACCTCATTTCTCACATGTCTTCTTTCTTTGAATCAAGATGAAGCATCTGTGAGATATTTTAAGTGGGATTCCCTGACAGTCTTTGGATCCATTTTGGATGTTGATGTTATTGATGTGAAGAATCATTTTCCAAATAATCAAGAACAATGAATAGTTTTCCTTGCATCTCATCTCCCTTGTATGGAGATTCTTCATGTCCATCATCTTACTATGAGAGAAATATATGAGAGGCCGTTAGTAATGAATCTCATTTTTGTTGGAATGATTCAAATGATGACTCATTAGAAACTACATCTTATAGTGCCAGGAAAAAAAAAAACAAACAAACAAAATATATAAAAACTGAAGGTGGAATATTTTGTGGGCAAGTGGATGCATGCTAGTCTGGTGAAGTCTAGGCTGCCAGGGGTGGACAGTGGGAGGATGATCAAACCTTCATTTTCCTTTCATAATAATTCAAGCACCTTAATTGCTACCATTTGTTAACCGCATTATAACCCAACATGAAATTGAAAAAAATTAGCAGTGATTGGAAAATTGCAACAAAGGAAAAGTTTTTTTACTCATATAATTAAATGACCAGTACTTTACCAAAGAAGGTGCTACATGAAGCTCTAGCTTTTTCTATTCGAAAACCAGGCCCATTGTGGACTAAATAAACCTCTACACTAGTGCCAAGTCTCTCTGCCTACTTTTGTCCAGCAATGGAAGCTTTGGATGTAATTTGCAAGCCCTTCAAATCATGTTGAACTAATGGTGAATTTATTTCATGTTTTTGTGTCACTCCATCTTGGTTATTTCATTTTTGGGAGGTAAAGTTGTGTCCGATGTAGATGTAGAAACTAGAGCTGGTTGCATCAATGCTTGTGGATATGCATAAGAATCTTAGCTCATTCTTTTTTCTTTATGCGTGTGGGAATTTTGAGGGGGGTATGGTGTGTCTAAATTCCTTAAGGAAGTTCAACACACATTGCTTAAGGTAATAAAACCAAAAATAGGGATAAAGAACTATGTCTAGAACATGTTTTTTGTCTGGTTATGCACTTGAAGGATGGTGGCACCAACAACCTTTGTTTCATGCCAAAGTAGCTAAAAACATGGTATAGACGCATATGAATAGAGAATTTTTTTTTTTATTTCCCCCCCTACTTATTTTGTGAGTTAGTTGTCATCCCTAAATGTAAAATGCGTTCATCTCAAAGCCTTGGAACTATTCGATTAAATGGCCAAAATGTGGCCTTGTGGACAACCTTGACTGTAGGATACACACAAAATGGGTATGTTGAAAGGAGATTTAATCTCACCCTACCCCCTACCATGTTCCACAGTCTTGGGCGAAAAGGAGGCAGCAAACAAGTGAAAAATTCCCAAATCTACAGAAAATGTGAGATGGATAATCATGACCAGTGGCTTAGGAGGGCAAATCAGTTTCGTCAACTCCGACGTATTCTGTATATATAGGAGGGCATGTAGAAATATTCTCGTGGAGAGTCCAAACATTGGAAGTTAGTTTTGGATTATTTTTTTGTGCCCTTGAGATAACTTTTGATCATTTGCAACTAGGCCAATTATGACCAATGGCCTTGGAAAAATGACTGCCAATCGTAATTCGTTCACTAGTTTTGAATTCCATCAGTTCCTTTGAAATTTTGGTGTATAGAAGGACATGTAGAAATCTATTCGCGGTGTGTTTTCTCATCAGAAGATAATTTTTGAAAGTGATTTCTTTGCCTCCAAGCCTAAATTGGGTGTTTTTGCAACTAGCAGGGAAAATATAAAAAAATGTTGTAGGACCCCAGTTAAGTTAATAAACAATTGTGGAAACTTATTAACACTTGTAAATAACTACTTGAAACTTTATCATGTGACTTGTTGTCTAAAATTGGAATTTTGTAAAAATAGCGTTTCTCTAGATCTTCCCTACCTCTTTCTCTCTCCTTGGTTAAGAAATGAAGTGAAATGAGTTGAAATAAATTTGTGTCTTTAAGCCTCTCCTTTTGAATGTAAATTATTATTATTATGTAAATAGGAAACTAAAGATGTTAACTATGCTAGATCTAGGTGGATGCCATGTCAGTGATTTATCGTTGATTTCATGCTCACATGGTTTTGTAGGATGCAAGAAAGATGGCAAAAAGGCGTGGTGTAATTCATTTTCTATTATTTTAATTTATATAGGTCATTCTAAAATGTATATATGTATAATTTACTACCATGTTACAAAAAAATTATATTTGAAATCTTGTAATATGTATGAGATGCTAGCTGTAGGGATGCCTTGGGAAATTTACATTTAATCATAGGTGCAATTTTGATTTAGATTTACATATGGTAAAAGGGTTGGATCAATATATATGTTAAATTAATTTGAATCTAATATATTCTAGTGTATTTCTAGTGTGGAATAGACAATTAATTAATTGGTGTGTTGTGTTATTTACCTAGAAAATGCAATAAAGAAATCTTACCGCAATAGTGAACCCTAGTACAAAATTCATGCATAACTAACCTTCATGTGTTATTATTTTTAGCATATAAAATTGAGACCTTCAAATGAAGTTAAACATGTATACTCAATGACACCTTGTAGATTAAGTAAATAAGATCCCTAGTTTGAATTATTACCATAGCCCGAATGTTTAGAGACATTTTTGTCAACCCGTCATTTAGGAATGACATGGTAAAACTTTATCTGGAGTATGTGGTTCCCTTCTAAGATGTGTAACTGTGCATGTTGTAAGGAGAATGTGTTCTTTTCATTTCTGACATGATGTTGAGTAGTGAACACTGCTTTGGAATTCACCTTAAGAGTCAAGGTCTGAAGCAATGACTATACAATGTAACCTTACCATATCTGGAGTATGTAGAACTAAGACTTCATTGGTATCCTAGTGGAATACCAAGTCTTACAAACTTAGATCTAGAAATTAACATCATCATCGAATGAATTTCTTATGGGATCCAGATGACAAAAATGGAGCTAGTGAAATAGTTGTACTATGACTTAAAGTCTTGTTAATGATCTCTTTAGTTACTTATAGCTAAATGTGTTACTTGAGCTAGTGACAATATAGCATCTTGGTATTTTACAGAGGGTTTATACCTGGTAAATATGTTTTCACACCTTAATCTAATCTATAATAGAGCGTAGATCCCTAAGTTTAAATATGAATTAAACTAAACCTCAGTTGATTAGGAGGTTAACTTGTGTGTAAAAAATTGTAAGTAACTCTTTGTAAATGAAATTGATTTGAAAGATGATGACTTTAGAGAAACTAGGAAACCAGAAACGTGGTCCTCTAATCCCTTTTTATGCCCTTTTATGACATTAAGAATGGTTTGCCTATGTTATGAGTACTTTGTGTCAAGGGAATGTGTGTGACAAGTACTATATTTAATGCGTCGTGTATGTTCTTTCCATGGTTCAACTGAGTTATGGTGATGTGACATAGTTGTAGAGGTATTTAGAGATATTTCATGTGGATCGTTAGTGTTGTATTTTATTCTTGTGTTGCTTCATGATGTTAGTATCAAATGGGTAGCCATGAAAAATAAATAAACCAAAATCCTAAGAATTAAAATATCAAGAGCTCGATTTTAGGAATAATATAAAGGAAAATGATTAACGAAGTAATAATATAGACTCAAAACTACCAATCTTCATAGAACATTAAAATTTAAGATATTGTCAAAATGAGTTTGTTTCCTTGTGATTGAGTTGTACCGAATATTTGTTTTGTTAAAAAAAATGTGTCCTTGTTGAATTTCTTTCCTTCGTACCCTTTGTGTTTTGTCACATCAAGGACAATGCTCTTAGAAGGGGAGAAAAATGTAGTGCCAACAAAAAAAGAAAAATACAAACAAACAAAATACATAAAGATTGAATGTGGATTTTTGTGTTGGCAAGTGGATGTGTGTTTGTTTGGTGGAGTCTTGGCTGTCAAGGGTGGTAGGTGGGAAGGATTATCAACCCTTCAATTTCCTTTCACAATAATTCAATAACCTTTATTGTTGTCACTTGTTAACCATATTTTAACCCAAGCTGACGTTGAGAAAACTTTGCAGTGATTGGACAGTTGCAACAAATGCAAAGATTTTTTAATCATATAATTAAATGACCAGCATGTTACCAGAAATGGTGCTAAATGAAGCTCTAGATTTTTCGGTTCGAAACCAAAGCCCATTGTGGATTAAATAAAATTCTACACCAATGCCTTCTCTCTACCTACTTTTGGCCAATGATGGAAGATTTAGATGTTGGTTGCATACCCTTCAAAACATGTCGGAAAAATGGTGAATTTATTTCCTGGTTTTGTATCACTCCATCTTGGTTATATCATTTTTGGGAGGTAGACTTGTGTCCGATGGATCTACAGAGAATCTAGTTGCATCAATACTTGTGGATATGCATGAAAATCTTGGCACATTTTTTTAGTTATGCGTGTGGGCATTTTGAGGGTCTGGTGTGGTTGAAAAAAGCGAGGAATATCCCTAGTGTCTGAATTCCTTAAGGAAGTTAGGCACACATTGCTTAAGGTAATAAAACCATAAATAAGGATAAAGAAATATGTCTAGAAGGATTATTTTGTCTAGTTATGCACTTGAAGGATGGTGGCAGAAACATCCTTCATTTCATGCCAAAGTAGGAGCTAAAAACTTGTTATGGACACTTATGAATAAAGACCAAATTTATTTTCTTTCCCCCACTGTTTATTTTTTTAGTTGGTTTTTATCCGTAAATGTAAAACGGGTTCATTGCAAGGCCTTAGAATTGTTAGATTAAATGTATGGAATGTGGCCTTGTGGACAGTCTTGACTACAGGATATGCACAAAATGGGTTTGTTAAAGGTTGATTTAATCTTGCCTTTCCCCCTACCATTTTCCCCAATATTGAGAAAAAATGAGGAAGCAAACAAGTGAAAAATACCCAAATCTACAAAAAACGTGAGATGGATTTATAGGCCTCAAATCCCCCCCTCCATGTGATATGCCAGATAGATCTACTCTATTTCATACTGCAACACAAGGCCCACTTTTTCTCCTTCAGCAGCACCAACATAGCCACATTCACTGCCATTAAGATCAAATTAGAGGTTAAGGTTTTTTTTTATCAAAGTGGCATCCTAAACATAATTTATTGTGTGAACGAGGGTTTTCTCTTTTCCTCACTATACACCTGTGCAATGTCTATGAGTTTGGACATTCACTCTCTATTAATGGCCTAGAGAAAGGCTCTAAATATGTCTCCAAAATAAGGTGCATTATGTAAGGAACTAGGAAAGATAGTGTAGAATACGTAACATGGAAAAGGAAGTTGGAATTTATAGAGTCATGGTATGGACAAAAATTTTTAATATTCACACATAACATATTTGGCGTGACTCAACATATGTACATGCATACCAGAGAATTAGTGTCCACTCATTGCAGAGGATTAGAGATCCACTCCATTTCATGGTGGAGCATAACAGCCATGTAACTAATATTTCAAGAAAATTCAATATAGTGGAGTTGTGGATGCTTGTGAACTATTTCACAAAAATTCCTAAGTGAGATGCAGAACCGAATCCTGCAATTTCAAATAGCTTCGATACTCAAGCCATGGTCTCCTTACCTTCATCTTCCATAATTTTTGTATTTTGGTTCTTCATTTGCATTCTAATAGAATATTAAACCAATAGAAAATTATACAATTAGAGATTCAACCAAAATTAAACAGGCTAAAACAATGAAACTACACCTTGTGGTTTGCATAGAGGACTTTCTATTTAACTATCAACTATGATTTCTACCATAACCTGATACACTATTAACCCATATTATTATAAATACGTGCTCATGTCAATGGTTTCTGGTTAAATTTAGATGATTCGTTAACTAACACAACATTTTTTTCATTTACTGACAAACTTAGAAAAGCACCACATTTAGACACTTGTGAAACAACTTTCTGAGCCCCCTAAAAGTGACATCAAGCGTCATATATGTTACTTGTTATGTAGAGAATCATGCCAAGATTTAACTCGACCTCGTTTGATCATTTGTCCTCTCTTCACCACTGCTCTAAGAGCCTTGTTACCCCATTTTGCACTTTTAGTAATTCAAAATCAAAAATTTGGGTTTCATATCGACTCACTATTTAGACATTGAACAATGAAATGTTTGTCTGCCTTCGTAAACCCCTACTATTTTTACTAGAAAATTTCCTAGAACATTCAGTTTTAGAAAACCACTTTCCTGGTTAGTTTTCAAAGGTGGTTTCGTAGGCCTCCGGTTGATGATGACCCGTGGCTCCGAAAAACTTGTCACCGTTTGCAACCCGTTTGTCAGTTCTTAATTCCGTAAACTCTGACGTATTCTCTATATGTGAGGGAATGTATGAATTTTATCGTCGAGATTCCAACCATCAAAAGTTAGTTTTGCATGTAGTTTTCCGAGCCCTTGAGCTAACTTTTGATCATTTGAAACTAGGCCAATTACGACCGATGGCCTTAGAAAATTAGCCACCAATCGTAAATCGTTTGCCAGTTTTGAAATCCGTTAGTTCCTGTAAAATTTTTTATATAGGAGGAAACATAGAAATTTACCCGTGGTGTGTTTTCTCATTAGAAGACAACATTTGAAAGTTGTTTCTTAGCCTCCAAGCCTAAATTGGGTGTTTTTGCAACTAGCAGGGAAAATGTAAAACAAAGTTGTAGGACCTCAGTCAAGTTAGAAAACCATCGTGGAAAATTTTTAAAAATTGTAAATAAGTGTTTGAAACTCTATCATGTGACTATTTATCTGAAATTGGACTTTAAGAAAAATATGTTGCTCTCTCTTGCCTACCTCTTTCTCTCTCCTTAGTTAAGAAATGAAGTGAAATGAAACAAAATAAAAAAAATTCTTTAACCCTCTCCCATAGAAAATTTTAGTGGCGAATATTCGTAATATGGCGAATATTCCATTTTAAATTTTTTTGAAAAGGTGAAGTTTTTGGCACGGGCCAGAGACCTATTCGCCTAAAAATTACACTTTAATTTTTTTTAGGAGTCGGCTTCGCCTACCCTTGAAAAATATCCCCTATATAAACCTAGATTATTCGCCAGGTAGAACACTTCTACTTCACATTTTTCAACAATATGATATATCCCATATTATAGACACGTGACAAGGGGGTAAGTTATTGATGCGTGACAAGGAGAGTTTGCAGACAAGGAGGTACTGTAGATATTGACACATAGTAGATGCATGACAAAGATTTTGTTGACGAGTGACATGGAGTTTTTTTTTATGAGCAAGAAGAGGGCAGAGGTTGCAGACGTGCGACAGGATATTTGCTGTCACGCGTCAATAGACCTTAGTGATGCACGTTAACAGGCCTTAGTGACGCGCGTCAATAGACCTTAGTGACGTGCATCAACATGCCTTAGTGACGTGCATCACTAAGGCCTGTTGACGCATGTCACTATGGTCTATTGACGCGCGTCAAAAGGCCTTAGTGACGCACGTCAACAAGCCTTAGTGACGTGCATCACTAAGGTCTGTTGATGTGCGTCACTAAGGCCTGTTGACGCGCGTCACTAAGGCTTGTTGATGCGCGTCACTAAGGTCTGTTGACGCGCGTCAACAGGCCTTAGTGACGTGCGTGAATAGGCCTTAGTGACGTGCGTCACTAAGGTCTGTTGACACACGTCACTAAGGCCTGTTGACGCGCATCACTGCATTTTTTTGATGCGTGAAAAGGAGGTACAACAGATATTGATGCATAGCAGACGCATGAGAAAGAGTTTTTTGATGTGTGACACGGAGATTTTTTGATGAGAAAGCAGAGGTCAGAGGCTGCAGATGCGTGATAGAAAATTTTGCTATCACACGTCAAAAAAATGTAGTGACACGCGTCAAAAGACCTTAGTGACACGTGTCAACAGACCTATTGACGCGGGTCACTGAGGGTGTTGTCTGACAGCAACCTCAATGACGTGCGTCAATAGGTCTATTGACACACGTCACTAAGGTCTATTGACGCGCGTCACTAAGGTCTTTTGACGCATGTCACTAAATTTTTTTGACGCGTGACAGCAAAATCTCCCCTCGTGCATCTGCAGCCTTCTGTCGCCGTGCTTGATAATCAGGTGAAATTTTTTCATACAACCCCCAAAAAATTTGCCTTCCCGTGAAACCGGTTCCGGGGATATTCGCCAGGTATTCTCCACCTCCAATTTCTAGGAGGTCACTTAAAATGAACCCTGCCCTCTCCTTTTGAATCCAAATTATTATTATTATGTAAATGGGAAAGTAAAATGTTAATTATACTAGATCTAGGTAGATGCCATGCCAGGGATTTATCATTGATTTCATGCTCACATGGTTTTTCAGGATGTAAGAAAGATGACACAAGGGTGTGGTGTAATTCATTGTCTCTTATTATAATTTTTATAGGTCATTGTGAAATTCATATATGTACAATTTATTTCCATGTTATAGAAGAGTTATATTTGAAATTTTGTAATATGTATGAGATGCTAGTTTTAGGGATGCCTTGGGAAATGTGCATTTAATCATAGGTGCAATTTTGATTTAGATTTACATATGGTAAAAGGGTTGGATAAATATATATGTTAAATTAATTTAAATGTAATATCTTGTAGTGCATTTCCAGTGTGCACTAGATGATTAATTAATCGGTGTGTTGTGTTCTTTACCTAGAAAAAGCAATTAATAAATCTCTAGGATGAATTGGAGTTGTGATGATTATCCATAGTTGTGGTGGAGATTGGAAGAGTAATGTGATATATGTTATAATGTGAACAACATTTTAATTGTGATATTATGAACACACATGTTGTACATGTCACTTAGTGCATATTTGTTATCATGTTGATGTGTTTGTGATGAGAGTATTCACTCTCCTTTTCATGGATTCTATGAAGAGTTCACGGTGATGTATTGCCTTGTTATGTGTGAAAAAATAATGTTATTGTGGATTTCGGAATGTTGGATCATTTTGGCATTATGTGATATGAAGGTGTATTGATTTATTGCATGAAAAATTGGTGTAAAGTGAATTAGATTGTATCATGATGTCATCATTATGTTGTGATGAATTGTGTGTTTCACTGTGTTGTAATTGCAATTGACTATATGTTGTAGTGTTAGACATTGTATTCCTCATACATATCATTCTTGTAATATGTGATGGTTCATGTCATGATTTACAGGGATATGGTGAGCATATGATCCCTATTATACAGTGATTGCACTTTGGGTGTACTATGTGGTAATGTGATGTATCGTAACCCATGAAAGTAATGATGGTGTTACACCCTGTATATATACCATGTGTAAGACACTATGGTTAATGTGTGTGAATCACCATTTTGTTAGTGATGTAGTTATGTCTTATGTTGTGAACCCTGATATAACTGGCCCTAAGGGAAATTGGTAAAAGTTGTATATTAGGAGTGAGGAAATGTGTACCGTTGACCAGTCACTCGAGCTGAGTACGAGATAGGAAGTGGATTCTTACATAGGCTGAAAACCCACTTTTTTTCATTTGGTATGTATGGAACTTGCTCAATGAATGTCATACATATTTTGTTTTGTAGACACCTTAGGCTCAGTAGATGACGACTTGTATTCCTTTCTCTCTCCCTATATGGTTATCATATGGATTCAACCTAAGTGTAGTTACAACTATGATGAGCCTTGTGGAAGCGGTGGAGGGATGATTCAGAAAGATATGATGAAAATCGTATTATTTGATATGTTATTTTACAAGCTGAGGTTCGATGTTTGAGTGCCAGCAACTCATTGAGTACCCCTTTGGTGTTCGTATAAGGCCACATAGTTATCATGATGTGTTATTTCTATGTGGCCTTTTGAGTACCCCTTTGGTTTGTTTCTTGTGTTACATCGTGATGTCAGTATCAAATGGGCACCCAAGAAAAATAAATAAACCAAAATCCTAAGAATTGAAGTATTAAGAGATTTAATTTAGGAATACTATAAAGGAAACATATTAACAAAGTAATACTGTAAACTGAAAACTACAAATCTTCACAGAACATTAAAATGTAAGATATTACCAAATTTATTTTGCTTCCTTGTGGTCGTGTTGTATCAATAAGTTGTTTTGTTAAACAACATGTGTCATTATTGAATTTCTTTCCCACCTACCCTTCGAGCTTTGGTTTTGTGTCGCATCAAGGACGATGCTCTTATAAGGGGAGGGAAATGTAGTGCTCGACAAGAAAATAATAATAATTTTTTAATAGAAAAAGACAGAGAATGTGGGATGTGTGGTTTTGGATGTGAAGGGAGTAGGTGACCCCCCCATGTGAAGGCACATGGGAATCCATAATGACCAGTCATACCTTTTTTTTTCCTTGCATGATAATAAAATAACTTTATTACTTATCTAGGCACCTCAACCACATAGAAACCCAAGTTATCATTGTAAATTTAGCAATAATATGGATAGTTACAACAAAGAAAATAAGGCAGCGCAGGGTAGGGGCAGGAGCTGTCTCATTTCATGGAAATTGATGTAGGGTTCAATTCTTCCTACTCCATCTTCACACAGATTCTCCAGCCTGCACTGTAGATAGATGCCTTAGATTATAAATCTCTCTCTTGGTCTATGGGATTAGGCCATGATCTATTTAAGTTCTTGAAATATAATAACAATAATTCTAATCCAAATATCTCCTCATATTATTGTATACAACTTGATTTATCTAGGTTGGTATTTTCTTATAAATGGGTTCTTTATTTCCAAGAGCCAAGGGAAGCTGCTGCCTATCGCTGTATTGTTTTTTTTAGGAAAAAATTAAAAAAGAGAAGAAAAACGAATTAGGATTAAGAGACGTTCACTCAGGTGTAATGTAATGCTGTATTGGATTTGCCACTTTTGCTTTTAGCAAATGTGCTACATGCAATGTAACATATGCAAAATCTTGTTAGGGTATTTGATGGTTACACTTCGTTGTTCCTACTCTTTAGCTTTGATTTTGAGTATTTGTTATACAGATTAAGACATTAAAAGCACCATTTTTGCTATCCCACTTTTGTCTTGCAAGATTCGTCTCTTTCACTTTTCCTTTACGTGAAACCATTTGGATTTCTATTCATTGTATGGTATAGAAGGCCCGTTTGGGGGTGCTGCACACCTTGCCTCTACAGAAAGCCCACATGGAGCTTCAATAAAAGGGTAAGGATATCCAACAAAGCATAAAAGATAGAGGAATTTTTTTAGATGTTGTAGCTTCAAATACTCTGGTAGACGTGTATGCAAAATATGGAACCTTATAAAGAGTGGGTGAAATGTTTGACAAAATGTCTATTAAAAAAATGTGGTTTTGGGGACAACATTGAATGCAAGTTTTCCAACAAACATGCTTGAAAAGTCTCTCATGTCTATGTTTTTGATTGGTTGCAGACATGGAATCCATCCATAGATATGGAGGTTGCAAAATGGCTAAGAAAACATGCGTCAAATTTACATGTTATATTAGTAATGAATAAAAATGAAACATTTATGATCAAACTAGTGGTTCTTTGATGTCATAAATGGGAAAAGCTCATAGTTTGGGTTTTGGGAACCCTATTCCAATATCTGTTGAAACTGAAGAGGGCATGGCTAAACTTTATGAGTCTCTTCTTCCTCTCTTGGAGGATATATCGGCACACCTCTATAAAGATTATTGCTTATACTATAGATTTGTGTAGACAAGAGGATAATGCAGATAAAGAAGATATTAACAAGTTACCTTTGTAACTAGCAATTTTGGGAGGCCCAAATGTGGGCCAGTAAACATTATTGAACAATTATTGATGGAAGAGTGCGTACTGAATGGGCTCGAGCTAGGTCTAACACGAGATTCTATTCGGGTGTAGTTTGAATATGAAGGCCGAAAGATCTATCTGAAGGATGAAGCCTTGTGGAATGCGAGTGAATCCACTAGGATTACCTCTTACACTATTGATGCAAATATCTCCCAGGAAATCCTTGTGATTTGAGATTTGAAAATAACATATTTGACGGCTTAAGGGAAACTTAAATTGTGACTTATTTCTGTCAAAATATTCTAGTGACTCTTATTTATCATGCGATCTAAAAAAAACTATACTAAATAGATAGATAATAACAAGATAACCTCTACCTAGTGTGAACACACACTATTTTAACAACTGGGATGTAGTGGCATATGATGGGGAATGGCTGGAAAAGGCCAAGGCTGCATTTGATAGTCTTAGAAAATTTCTTACGAATTACTCTTCTTTGAACTCTACTAACATTTGGAGTGCTTAGGCCACATATAAAGAGTTCTGATTATGGTAGAATAGGTTATGGCTTAACTCTTTCCATCATCTTAGTAGTTGAAGGTGCTATTTCCATTAAATTTCTCCTTGAATTAATATCACTGTCAAAACATTCAAAGAAATATTTATCATCATCTTATCCTTTGTGTCAGAATTTACATTATTAGATGTTTCACATTCACGATATTAACATTCTCTTATTTCCATAGTCCCCCCTAACTAGATAAAATATGCACACAATTCTAAATCACACAAGTCACAATGGGGGAAAAGATTGTCATTATTCCCACTGTTAATTTCAATGCAAAATGCATTTGTATAAGTAACCTAAACTAGTACTTGATTATCCTCATTCAGAGGAATATGAACATGAAAAAGACAAAATAATATGTGTATGAGATACCATAAGGTATGATATGAATACAAATTAAAAAAAATAAATTTTACTACTAAATAATAAGGTGGCGATATCATCACTAGCATGTAATGCCCACATTTGCAACATCAAAATACAACAATAAAATTATTGGAATATTTTTTTTGACTTTAATTACATGCTACACAACACCACATGGGATCCAAATAAAGAAACTTGACATCACATAAGACACTTATGTAAACATGAACCCACTCATACAATAGGATAACATAGGGTACACATCAATGTCATACTCAAATGTCATAAACCAGGATAATGACCCAATTATAGTAAGAAACACATGATAGGCATACTCCACAACATGGCCTTGTCATGGTTTACATATTCATTACATTTAGGTTTCTATTGTAAGACATTATAGTTTTCAACAGAATTAAACACATAAGGTGTAAAATTTCATATTTTTCAAACTTCAATTACTTTATTTTGCAGAGCATTAGTCTTTAACAGAGAATGTGCGGCTATTTCCTTTCTCCAATTCCATTAGTTATCCATATCTCATTTGTTAATTAAATTAATTTTAAACAACTATGAGTCTCCTAATATTCAATTCCTAAGTTAAAGGTTTGTTTTTGTAGTGCCCATCAAATTAAAAAAAAAACTTTCAGAAATGGCAGCAAAAGTGAAATTACTGAGGTTGTTGAAGAAGTAATAATGGTGGTTGAGAATGTAGAAAGGAGGCATGTTGGAGGAGACATGTGGGGGAGGACGGTGGTTCTTGTCACAACCATTTTAGCAGGTGCAGTAGGTATGGAGGTGACATGTCGACCTGATTTTTGTATCCTTTCACAATAAATCATGCACTTTAATTATGCCTTTAGCTGTTTATCACGTGAAACCTGGGATATCATTAAAAGAATTACCAGTAGTTGGATGGTGGGTTGTATTTTTTTACTTGCTATGTCCTCCTGAGTTGTGCCAAAATGTGAGCTTTGAGTTCACGGTATTTGTTTAGCATATGAATCCGAATGCATGTATTGATCTTTTATCTAAGGCACTATATCTTGTAATGTTGAATACTGCCTAGGATTGGATAGCTAAATATTGGCTCTCTTCCCTATTAGACACTAGTGAACCTGATTTTGGGAACCACGAACTCACTCTAAGAAGTCTTTTCTTTACCTAGGCATATTTCAATTTTAGATCTAGAGAATGTTTTTTTAGTGAGGTGGAACAATACCACATACATATGTTCCAGGTTATTGATCTTTTACTCTTCCTCAGCGTGGAGCCCTCTATTTTTTTTTCCATTATTAAGTTATATGTTAAAAGGGGATTGGCTACTAGGAGGGCATAAATTGGTTGGGTTTTTTGAAAAGGATTAGAACTTTCAAGAAAATATGACTAAGAGGTGCAAATTTGAATTCCTTCTCCTTTTCCAGCATCCTCCCATCGTGTGCTGTAGTGGGAGCTCTAGAGTAGCATAGTGATAGCCTTTAAAGAATAATGGTTTGTGAGATGTTGTAGTTGCAAGTGCTCTAGTAGAGCTGTATGCAATATGTGAAAGCTTGTATAATGTTTAAGAATGCGTTGGTTGTGAGAAAAGTTTTGAGAAAATTATGGTCTCATAGATGCCTTTAGGATTTGAATGTTTCAGAGAAAGTTGATAATAAAATACAATACACATAATTGCATTCATATGTGTGAATGATCTTCCTTGACCACAGAGTTATTTTCGGAAACTCTAGAGTAAAAGTACAATAGAATGTCCCATTTTTTGGTATGTTTTGTACCTTTATAAACATGAATTTTTAGTTTCATTGATTTTATAAAGGTAATAGCCACAAAACCGTACACATTCATGAAATTCCACAAACTAACGAAATGTTGAGTTTTAGAGTGTAGAATACATATAATATATATTTTTTTAAATGGAAAAAAATATGGTCTTTTTCTTAATTTTATTCATATGTTGTTTCTTATGTTATAAAAGAGGAATGATTGTCCCTGAGTGGTTTTTTAAAATGAAAATTTATTTTTTCACCATGAAATTTTACATATATGTTCAAGATTTGAATTTTGAGGTGCTGTCAAATTTTTATATTTGTTTGACTTTTGTTTTTAATTAATTATTTAGTAAAAATATTTTTGAATAAATGGCGTACAAATGTTTATACCAATAACTTTTAAGATTTATATCGAAATTGATTTTTTTTTCACAGGTAAGAAGAAGACTTCAATAAATAGTAATTTTCTTTTTTTCAAATTTTTTGATATATTTTTCTATTTTTAAAATTGGGCTGATTGTGTACAATTGATTGTCCTAAAATACCGTATGTTAGTAAAACTTAAAAAAATAAATAGAAAAACAGATTTTTAAAAAATGAAAATTACATTTTTAGAAAGCCAATAAAAATATGAATTTTGTATCAAAATTTTGTAATTTAACTAGTTCGTTTACCATAATTACGTGGCACCCGAGTGGCAAATTTTGACTCACAATTGTCCCCCAAAAGGATTTGGAGCCAAAATGTGCCACTCAGGCACCACATCACTACCACTCAGAGGTGTTTGCACGTATGTGGGTTCGCGTGAACACGGATCATGCGAATGTGGTTTGCATGAACCCCCATTCGTGTGAACCCCCTCTACACCACCAAAGCACTGCCCAAAACATCTCCTTCTAAATTTAATGTTTCACAATTGCATCTCCCCTTCTAAATTTAATTTTTTACAAGTTACTTGTTTAATATTGTTCACTTTTTATGTTTTAAATTTAGTTTTTTACATATTTTTTGTGTTTTAAACTAAGTTTTTTTTTTAAATTGTTTTTAACCAAAAATATGTAATATTAAATTAGAAAAGTTGTTTTACATATTAAATATAAATTCTACTAAAATTAGAAAAGTTCTTTTAAAGTTATAAAAAACTAAAATTAAAAATAACCTAATTTCTACAGAGATTTGTATATAAATAGAGTTGCATGCACATATAGTTTTGTATCGAGTTTACTCTTAGAAATTTAGATCTATCACAATTTATGTGTATAGGTGAAAATTATTGAAGTGGATGAATCATGGGAAATGCAAAGAATGAGAATTGAAAATATACTGAGGAAGAGAATGCAAAGAAGAATGTTAAAAGATCTGTTCGTAGGAAGGCACAAAGAGAGAGAGAGAGAGAGAGAGAGAGAGAGAAGACACAACAAGTGAAAGACAACGCTACAAAAATTGGTACATATGTATAGAAACCCTTGATAGATCCTAATTTATTTATTTTTCTAAGGTTTAAATATGATAATTTATGTTTTTTAGATTGGGTAAAGGAAAAGGTTTTGATAGGATCCCATGTGTATGTTTATGGACACAAATCATGATGCGCAACATTATGCTGAAGTGATAACAAAATTTATGGAATTACTTCCCAAGAAAAATGTGAAACACTTGGTGAAGATGGATTTACAAAAATTAAAAGAATTTTCCCAACAAGAACCACTATCACGAAAGAAAATAGCAAAAAGTGTAGAGATAGTATATGGTGAATTTGTTAATTTGACTACAGTTGCTAGAGCACATTTGTTGGTTACATTCTTGAATCATGTTGATATGAGAGAAAACATTAGAATTGTTGGGTGTTGATTTTGGACAGAAAAATTCAAAAATGTGTAGAAGAAGAATTTGTTGGGAATGTTTTTAAAGGAATAAGTTCTTTGGATACAAAAACTAGGTTTGCTGATAAGAGTATTTCTTGTAGAGCAATATTAACTTTAGTCGTAAGTGAAGATACAACAAAGAATCGTCATGTTACCGCCTTTGCCAAGGCCTTGGGTTTATCTATAAAGACGGTTAGTAGGTCTGTAAAGAGGAGGAAGACATTGGATGACTCTACTATGGAAGGAAATTGGGCACTAATGTGTAGAAATCCATGTTCTGATAGAATAGAGGATAATTGTGTGAAGATAGTTTCTAATTTTTGGATTGAGAGGACTCATCCTTTTCCGAATGTGAGGGATGTTTTAAAACATAGGATAACTCGCAATAACTATGATGACCATATAAAACATTGGCTTGAAATAACTCAACATGAGATGTACATAAAGTTTACAAAAAAAAATCCAGATGTTAAGATTGGACAACGAAAGTTTGAAAATGTTAAGCCTTGGTATGTGTGAGCTGATAAAGTCCTTGACACATGTTGTTATCACTATCACGTTGAGTTTGATTATCACTATCAGGTACAAAAAAATTTATAGATTCAATGTATATATATTTTGAGTCGTGCTTTCATTTATATCTATATACTTGAAATTGTTAGGATACATTGATTATTAGATGTGTCATAGGTGTCTTTCTTATCACATTATCTCTTCTTCCATCATTCTCTGCAACTATTGTGGATCTTCTCCATTTAGTTAGGAAGTCGAGTACAATTTTTGGTCCTATAAATACTGTACGCATGCTTTGTATTTGGTAGAATAATATGAGATAAAACTATCTCTTCTGTTTCTCATTATGTGGCTCACTCTCAGTTTGGTATCAGAGAAAAATATTATTATCCTGAGGAGACCTGCTCTACCAGCAATCGACGGCATCTTAAGCTGCGACCTGCTCTGCCAGCAATCAACGTGGACGTGACAGAATTCACCAGCATCAGCATTTGGAGTGAGGGTCGTTGTTGAAGGCGTCGTAGGTGGCCTGAATGAGGTCACCGTAGAAGAGAAGGGAGTGTCGGAGGCCCAGATCCAGCGTGTGGATACGACAACCTTGTGAAGGCACTGCCTATCGGATCGCGGATAGCTGCGGGAAGCTCTGATTTGTTCAAAGGAGGTCGAGGCTGAAGAATCTCCACCACATCTCCACCTGGATTTCCATGTCATTTCTGCTCTCTTTCCGGATTCATTCTTGAACGTACGTGCCCTACACTAGGCTGGCTGCTATGCATCTCCTGTGATTCGGATCGCCCCTGAAAAAAAAAAGTAAAAAACAATGCTTGGGTGAGAAATGCTTGAAATTTGAGGAGTGAATTACGTGCATGTAGAATATAGACATGAACAAATTGTTGTTTGTTTTCATGCCAGTCTATATTTGTGAGATGGCGAGGCCCTAAAACCATGAAAACATCACGCTTGCTACACATTTATATCTTTGACTGCTCCACTTCACTTCTGTGTTTATCTGGTATCACATTTGTGCAGATACCTTCAAACGCTGTCGAGGTAGTTCTTTGAGTCTACAACAGTTTCTTCAACACTACGTCGAATGTCGACTATAGAAAACTCGATTAAAAGCATCAACAACACGGTCGCCACAGCTGAAAGCCACAACATCAACTCACCAGCCAGAGAACACTGTGGAGAAGCTCCTGAGAGCTCCGGGTTCTACTTTGCTTTGTTGAACGAGCTTCGAAATTGCGGTAG
>CM034157.1:236286218-236329650 GCA_019776745.2 Taxus chinensis | reverse complement strand
TACATTTTTTTGGATGGATAGATTAGATTCGATAGATGTAATTTAATGAGAAATGAATAAAGATAGAGTTGATAGATAAGAGGAATTTTGATTAGAAGATAAAATTTTGATTGAATTAAATGTGAAATGCCAATTTTAAACAGGGTTTTGCAAGACCAAGAAAGAAATGGAGAATTACTCCTCAAAAGAAGCACAAAGATGAAAGTGGAGAAACAACTGTGACACTAGGAAAGAGCCGATACTCGGAGAAGAAGAAAAATGATAAGTTGGACTTCCACCCGCCAAGATAAAATCCAGAAAGGGAACCAAAAAGGACTAAGCATACAAGGCCCTATATAAGATTAAAATAAATCTGACACTAACTAGTCGCAAACCAGATCTAGGATAGAAACGGAAGAAACGTCAAGTAAGATTCTGTCGGAATTACAAGGGAAGAAACATGCATAGTGGGAATTAGGATTTCTCCATAGATCGACACAAAAAGGTCCTAAATCTCAGTTATGATTTGGTAGAAGAAACGCAAACGATCAAGCCGGTAGTTTGCTTGATATGCAAGATGATCGAGCGGAGTCTTTCAGTGATGCACATAAAAAGTGTCTGTAAAAAATTGACTGGGAAGGACTGATTGATACAAAAAGCCTTGAATATTTCTTTGAGAGAAACAGCCGTTCCTTCAAGGGAGCGGTCTGTATTTGAATTTAATGATAGCCATCCTCGAGGGTATGGTTATGTTTTTAGAATTTTTGATCAATTGGTTATATCATGGATAGATGTCTCGAGGGATCAGTCTTTTCTATCTTTTTGGATAGCATCTTTTTTTTTTTTTTTGAAACTCTTTGGAAGAAGCTGAGTTTTTAGACCTAGATAGAGCAGATGGAGGGGAAGAGAACATAGAAGGAGGACGAAACATGTCCTCCATGACCCCGGATAGATAATTAAGATAAGTTACTGGGGACAAATGAAGTGGTTGATTAAGGTATTCTACTATGAGGAGGACATACCACAAGAAACGTGCAATGAGTAGAGCCGCGATACTCATTATATTTAAGGTAAACGAGGACAATGGCGGGAGAACCACACAATTTCAAATCACCACGAAAGTAGAGACTGGCTATTAGGCGGATGATGGAAGATCTGATTGCCGACTAAGATTTGTATAGATAGATTGTAACAGTAAAGGGGGCCGTTGAAAATGCAAAGAAATTTAAGAGGTTCCGCTTCAGGATACCATCCTGGAAGATTAAACGATAAGCCCAGGACCCATATTTATGAGTGATGATAATATAGTGGCATATCCAGTTGGGAGCAAACTTACCACGTTGACTACTTTCGAGTGTAGGACATTTTGATTTTCCTTAAGAACAAGATCCACCAATTTTAAAAGTCACCGGGTTGCAAGTGCTTGTTATAACACGTTGAGACACGCCGAGATTAGACTTGATGATGCTCAGAGCTTAAGACGCGTATCGAATAATCAAGTTGTGCCGACGATTTGAAGATAATCCTCATCGAAGGACCAATTCTATGAGAGAAGGAAACACGGAGAGATGGGATTGGGACTTCCAAAGGGGAAGGACGGCCTCAGGCCCATAGATAGCGAGAGATAGTGAGTAGAACAGTAGGAGTCCGACTGCTAGTCCGATAAGCCCAGAGAGCAAAAGGGATAGTAAATGCCAATCCTGCCGCTCGACTAGTTACTTTGGAGGATATTACGCCAAAGTTTTATTGGAAGCTTCGGCTTGCCCATTAGCTTGGAGGATAGTATATGGAGAAGAAAAAACTTGGAGCTTGATATTGAAAGCCTGCAGAGATTCTGCCAAATCAGTGTTCTTGAAAATTCCCATTTATCTGTGATTAGCTGTGTGGAACGCCAAAGCGACAAATGAATGTGTTGATGGCCCGACAATCAACTATGGGTTAGCTTTGTGAAGAAAGCGGGAGAGCTTTCCTCCCCACACTTCGAAAGACTCAGTGGCAGTAGTAGTAGTAATGATAGAATGATGGACACTGTGTGAGAAACGGGGATTGATTGAGACAATAGATTCAAGACCCCACTGCGAAAAAAAGGCCACAAAATCGCCGCAGGTTGCAAAGCCTGACTAGGGATGTGTGTGAGATTGGAATGTTGATGACACTTGACTCACTTTTAGTGTATTCACAAACAATCTTGATTAAGAGAAGGCCAATAATACCCCAAACGTAAGATGCGCTTAGCTACAGCTAAGCCACTAAACTTTCCACCACAGATACCTCATGGACATTCCTGCAATAGCTTTAGCTGATTCATGGGTTTTGAGGGCATCAAGCAAATACCATCAAGCACGCGTTTGTAAAAAAAGGCCGCCTAGGAATAGTTAAGCGATTGGGCGTTGGCCAAAAGATCTTCTACTATTGGGAGACAGATCTGGAGGAGCATCCGAAGAGATAGATAATCAATATATGTTGATACCACTCATCCTGAGTATGGGTTGTGACGCATTGACTCGATGTTAGTTGCACAAAGATGAGATGGTTGATCTAATCGTTGCAACAGACATAAAGATGCGAGTCTCGGTAAAGGCGGCGGGATAATAAGGGAGGCTAAAGAGGCCTGGTATCTGCGAATCGATTTGCAGTACGAGGACATGGCTGGGATAAGTGAAACTTATCGAAAGATTGGGAGTTGGGAAAGAAAAGAACAATGTCATGATATTTTTGAGCGATATCATTCTGCATTATAGACACCCGTGACCTGGTTAACGATGAGTCAGAATCACCAAAGATGTCAATAGACGGATGCCGAGAGATGGATTTTGAAGGACCTAAGAAGACAAGGAGCGTCGTAACTCAGCCATATTATTGGTGCACTCAAAGTTTAATTTGTGTGCAACTGGGATAGGCGTACCCCAAGGAGGAATCATCACGAAACCTGCACCTCCCCCTTGCTGGCATTTGGATCCATCAAAGAAGAGCTTTACTTTAAATGGAGATAGACCAAAATCAATTTGTTGGATATATTCATCAGGGAATTGAGCAAGGGGGTCTTGAGTGTCCGGAAGAGGAGCATCAGCTAATTGATCTGCAATAACCTGACCCTTGATAGACTTTTGCGGGATAAACTCGAGGTCAAACTCAGTCATGAGCATAAGCCAACGAGTGATGCGATCATTGTGATAAGGCTTTGCATGAATTGTCTTGAGGGGATTGACACTTGTGACAATATAAGTTTTGTGATTAAGGAGATAATGACGAAGCTTAGAAGTTGCGAAGAAGAGAGCACAACATAGTTTTTCAGCTTCGGAGTAACGTGTTTCATACTCATGGAGGGTGCGACTGATGTAATAGACAGCTTGTTCTTTACCACAAGTGTCCCGATGCGAGATCATGGCTCCCAGAGCATGGTCAGTCACAGAGATATAAAGATAGAAAGGCTCCCCCTCGCGTGGAGGTGTAAGCACAGGTGGAGAAAGAAGATAAGCTTTGAGATCATCAAAGGCCTTTTGGCAATGTTCATCCCACTCAAAATGAACATTCTTACGGAGGAGATGGTGAAAAGGTTGACAACGGTCCGACAATTGGGAGATAAAACGACGCACTGATTGAAGACGTCCTTGGAGACTGCGGAGTTGCTTTAAGTTAGACGGGGGAGGCATCTCAAGGATGGCTTTTATTTTTGCGGGGTCGACTTCAATACCCCTGATGGAAATGATAAAACCTAAAAGTTTACCAGTGAGAACGCCAAACACGCACTTAGCTGGATTTAGACGAAGACAGAAGCGGATAAGCCTCTCAAAGAGAGGTGCAAGGATGAAAAGATGATCCTGACGGCGTTTGGACTTGCCGAGGAGATCGTCAACATAATCCTCCACAGTTTTGTGCAAGAGATCATGGAAGATGTACGTCATTGCTCGTTGATAGGTTGCTCCTGCGTTCTTAAGGCCAAAAGGCATGACACGATAGCAAAAGGTCCCCCAAGGAGTTATGAAGGAAGTCTTATGCTGGTCTTCTGGTGCGATGAGGATTTGATTATATCCGGAGAAACCATCCATAAGAGAAAGCATCTCATGACCCGCAGTTAAATCTACGAGTTGGTCGATATTAGGAAGAGGAAAATCATCCTTTGGACAGGCAAGATTAAGATCCCGGAAGTCGGTACAAATTCGAATTTTCCCAGTAGCCTTAGTTACTGGTACTACATTAGACACCCATTGCGGATAATCGATGGGTTGGATGAAGCTAGCCGAGAGCAAGCGTTGTAATTCTTCTTTAACAAGAAGGGCTACTCTAGGGTGCATTTTACGCAATTTTTGCTTGACTGGTTTGATGTTGGGAAGAGTAACGATATTGTGGACCACAATATCGGGATCGAGTCCTGGCATATCTTCATATGACCAAGCAAAGGCTTGACGATGTTTGGAGAGAAAAGCGGTAAAGTCCCCTAATTCCTGTGGATTAAGGGATTGGCCGACCTTGATGATGCGAGGGTCTTCAGAAGTCCCTATATTAAGGTCGATAGTGGCTTCGTTGAGAAGGGTAGACGTGTCAGAAGGAATAGTCTTGGGGAGATATGAATCCTCTGCCCCCAGATAGGTGAGGACAGAATCATCATCCGCACAGTGGATAGTGTTGATAGTAGGAGAGTCGTCTCCAACTATTTCAGGGAAGATTAATGGTATAGAAGCAGACCGATTGTTAGTCTCATAGACTAACGGCCCTAAGGAAATGGTATTGATCAAAAAAAAAAGTTAGGTGGGATGGAAATGTCATCGTCCACATCGAGTGATGCTTCTGACTTAGTGGGGAAAGATGGTTCTTCAGTAGGAAGAGGCTCATCAAGAATAGTGACAGTGGCCTTTGAAAGAGGTTTAAATCCTAAACCAAATTTCTGATGTGGCATGAGAGTAGGAATGGATTTGAGATCATGTATACCTTGTTCATATTTTCCAAGGCCAAAACCTTTCCACGCGCATCGATATAGATAAGTTTTTGCAAACGTGGGATTCTGTAGATAATCAAACCCTGTTAGGTAAGGTTTGGCTCTAGGAGGAGAATCCGGGTGATAATGAGGTGTATCAAGACCACCGTAGATGAAATTGGTCTGTTGATTGGGCAAACCAATGGTGACGATGCGACCGAGACCTGGTTGATATTCAGGTTGTTTGTCTGGTCTACCATACTCATTAGGTTTGAGATGGGCATCGAAAGAAAAGAGAGGAAGCTCTCCTAGTGAGAAACGCTGCAATGTCTCTTCCAGATTTTGTAAATCCGGTAGTTTGGTTGCAGGTATGGAAGAAGATGAGGCCTCGTCAGGAGAACATGCATTTTCTTTTAAAGGGGCAGATCTTGTGGTCATGTCGCATTGTGCGGAAGGAAAAGGATCTCCTGGATGAGTATATATTTTGCCCTCATATTGATATTTTAGGCATCGATGGAGGGTGGATGGGACACAATGCATTGCGCGAATCCAGGAGCGTCCGAGGATCATGTTATAGTGGAACTTTCCTTCGACAATGTAGAAGAGTTCATGAAGCAGCTTCTTACCTACTCGAATGGGTAAGACCACAGTTCCTAGAGTGACTGCTAGCTGATCGTTAAATGATCGAAGGGCGAAAGGTGGGGGTGACACCACATTCTTTGGTAACTTAAGTTGTTCGAATGTGTGCGAGGAGATGACGTTGAGTGCAGCTCCACTATCGATCATAACACGTTTTAAGGTAGTGTTATTGATTTGGACTGTGATGAAGAGGGGAGCCTCCAAATCTTCGGAAGAAAGAGAAGGAATTTCTGAATCTTCAAAAGAAATGGTAGTTGATGGTCCATTCAGTCCAACAACCAACTCGAAGGGCTGGGGCTCATCGGAATTCACTGCGATGCGACGCAGATTATCAATCAAAGCTTGGCGATGTTGTGGAGAGGATTGGATGAGGTCAAAAAGAGACATTTTGACCGGAGCCTGGGTGAGTTGTTTCATAACACTCTCCTCAACAGACACGGGAACTTGAGCCCGAGGTGCAGCACGAATAGAGACCCTGGGTCGTGGGGCTGATGAGGAAGGAGAAACGCCTTCAGGGGCTGCAGAAATGACAACTCGTGGTCGAGATGCTGAAGATGAAGATGGGTTATCATAGTGTTGGGTTCTAGTGGCGATATGGATTGTGTCAATTTGGGAAGGTGGAAGATCAAGTGGAATGGAACCACTAGAGGTCTGAGTGGATGGTTGAGGTTTGGATGGGGCTAAGATGACAGGAGGTAATTGTTCCTCCTCCAGCAAAAGGTCACTTTCTTCCAGAAGGTTCTTGATAACGGCTTGAAGAGCTTTACACCCCTCAGTGTCATGACCCGGGGTACGGTGGTAAGCACAAATCAGATCAGAGTTAAACCAAGTAGGTTTCACTCCTTTAGGATTATAAGGTTTAATCGGAGGAAGGGTTATGGATGAAGATTGGATGAGTTGATGAAGGATTTCGGTATAGAATCCGGTAGACGAAGATGAGGATAGAGATGATGAAGATGGTTCTTTTACCTTAATCGACTGCCGAGGTAAAAGAACTTGCATGTTAGGTTTAACAGTCTCTTTAGGGATCCTCTTATTTGTTTGGACATTTGGAGGAGCAGTCTTGGGCACTTGAGATGGGAGCAAGTGAGACATGATTGACTTTGGTGGAGGAGGAGCCCCTAAAATAGATTTTGAAGATGAGGGATATGCGACAAATTTTGCGGTCTTTGGAGACAAAGGGGGTTGCTTGGTCGAATGTACTGATGATTTAGATAATGTTGGTTTAGAAGAGGAAGAAGCTCCCAAAGTAGATGAGATTGGAGGGAGATAGGGTGCCTTGGTTTTTGGTAATGAAGATGATGATCCTGATAGAAGAGGTGACGTCTTTTTAGTAGGTAAGTCTACTTTTCGGGGTATTGATGAAGAATGTGTTGTGGAAGAAGATGATGGCTTTGATAAGTGTGTAGGAGAAGACGCCTTCTCAGCGGGCAAATCCAATCGTTTATGAGGCGTGGAGAGAGATTTTTGTGGAAGAGCACCAAGAGTTTTGATGGTCCGAAATATGGGCTTTCCTTTTTCAGGGATGGTGACGACTTCAACGGCATAAGGTGATTGTAACCTTTTTGGGGGAAGCAAATGGGGAGATACTGATGGTGTAATGTTAGATTTTGGTTGTCTCGGTTTAGGTTCAGGAACCGAGTGTATAGGTGTTGGTGCTACTTCTTTTGATTTTTCCTGAATAGGTGAAGTAACATTGGTGATGGAAGAAGGGGGTGATGACGAAGCAGTTCCTTGGGAAGGGACTACTTCTGATGCAGTAATCATGGGTGAAACTACTGTAGGAAAAGAGATAGGAAGGGTCAAAATTGAAGATGCTTCCGTTGAAGTTGGCACAATGATAGGTATGTTCACCAAGGGCATAGTTGCGGCGGGAATGGGAGCAACAGAAGTGGATGTGTCTGAAGTGGAAACTCGAAGGGATGTAATTGCCTCGAGTATTGAAAGAATGTCTGATGATGAGACAGATGAGGATGACACTGTCTCGGGTATGGATGGTAGGTCAGACAACGGAGCGGAGAAAGATGACTCCGTGCTTAGTAATGTAGGAATATTCAAAGGCGGGTTTTCTGAAGATGGAGGAATTCCAGTGATTGATGAAGTGGAAGGGGGTTCTGATTCGATTGATGGGTTTGCAGATGGATTGGTTTCAGAAGAAGAGTCCTCGGTAGAGATGAAGTTGATGGTGTGGGTATTTGGTTTTTGAGATTCCGAAGAATTATGATTTGGGGCATGATTGGGGAAAGGTTGTTTAAAAACGTCCAGTGCTTGATTTGGGGGAGCATTTGGGTTATCCAGAATGAGCTCGCCTTTATCAATGAATTTTTGGACAAGGTTTTTGAAAGTCTGGCATCGTTCGATGTCATGACCCTTGGTTCTGTGATAATGACAGAAATCGTTTTCCCTATACCAGAATGGGCGTTCTCGGCTTTCATCAATATCCCTAATGGGTGGAAGTTCGATCATGCGAACTTCCAACATTTTTTCTAAGATAGAGGCATATGATTCCCCCAAGGGAGCAAAGGATCGAGATGATGAAGCCCCTTTTCGAGCAGATGAAGGGTCTCTTCGTGATGGTTGATTAGGAGTACTATCGGTTCTTGGTGTTTTTAATACGATAGCATTTGTGGACCCTTGATTCTTATCTTTAGGAGGGAAAGAATTTGGTTTGGTGAACCGAGAGAAATCTGGTTTAGATTTGGAGCGAAGTTTTAGTTTTCCTTGTTCAATGGCACGAGATTCGAGTTTGCGTGCCATCGTGAAGGCTTCTTCGAAGGTATGAAAAGTTTGGATCCTTAACGTGGAAGAAATGTGACTAGCACAAGATCGGGTGAACAACTCGATCTGTTGGGATTGAGGAAGGGAGAAAGACAATTGGTTGATTATCCCTCTCCAACGAGCGACAAAGTCTGCAATAGACTCATCGTCGAATTGGCGAATGTTGTAAAGATCTGTAATTGAGATCTTATGCGCAATATTTATTGAAAAGTTTTCAACAAACATCTGGGCCAATTGAGAGAAAGAAAATAAGGAATGTTGAGGAATATTATTGTACCAGTCCAAAGCGGGACCCGCTAGAGACATAGGAAAGGTACGGAGCATGAGTTCCTGATCCTGGACGATGAGGTAGCAAGCGTGTTTGAATGCTCGCAGATGTTGTTGGGGGTCTTCCCGACTATGAAATTTTGAGAATTTGGGAAGTTCCCATTGGGGAGGATAAGGCTTAAAAGCCACCGAAGGATGAATGGGTTCATTGCACACTTCTTCAAAGGAGTATGAAGGACGGGCTCCTTTTGTGGAGGCTTCCAAGTCTGCCATTTTCTTGAAGAGAATTTGAACTACGTCGGATTGGGGAGGAGGTACATTGGTATGTCCTACATAAGAAGCAAGTAGTGGGTGTTGTTGGGGTGTCAATGGAGGATTCATCTGTTGATGGATAGGATGATAAGAAGAATAACCAGGTGTTCTGGGTGACACCGGGTGGGGTATTTGTTGTGAGATAGCTTGCGTATAGGCAGGCTGTGAGATAATAAGTGGTTGAGCAAATAAAGGTTGGGTGACGGATGGAGCCTGTGATTGGTGGACTCCTATGTTTGTTGATTGGATCGGGACAGATTGAGGAATATGGGTGTTGGTTGGATTGGGCATGTTGGGGAACAAGACCTGAAAGGGGCCTTCTACTGCCGGGTTAGGTATTAAGGGTGCCGATGTTAGAGGATGGGCGAAGGTCACAATTGCTGGAATATTGGAAGAAAGACCCCCTAGAGGACGAGAAGTAGGAGCCAACTGACTATTCGGAGGGGGTTGGCTCATGAAGAGGTATTGACCTTGGGACACGATGGAGGGCATAGATGAATTGACGGCAATGTGCGGGTGTGCAGACGCATTCATTATAGCCAAGGCAGAAGACCTCTCAGAAGTAGGTTGTGGAATATTCGAGGTAACTGCGGTGTTAGGGATAGGTAAGACTAATTGAGAACTAGTCGACATGGTAGGTGGAAGAGAAAAGGGAGGCATAGGGGCCTCGCCCTTCTCCGTGGCTCGAGGCAAGAGAGATGGTGCAAACTGCTCTACAAAGGCCTGGGATGATCCACGAGGATAATTGTACACTTGTCGGATTGGTGGGTCTTGGTCAGATATTTGGATCGACTTGTGTACTAGGTAGTCCATGAGGGCTATTGGATTGCGATCGAGGAAAGCCTGAAATTCAGGATCCCCGCGAGGAACATACTCCGAGCCAGATGATATCTCGGAGGGACTAGGAGAAGCTGGACGTGATGGAGGCGCTTTGGTTTGATAGAAGGGATTATACGACCATGACGGGGAACCAACTAACAGCGGTCCCGAGGAAGGTTGGAGGGGTGCCGAAACATCCACGCTGGTGGTGATTTCGGAGGAAGAAGGAACCTGTTGGGCCATTTTCCTAGATTGTGACCGGGTGATAACCGTCATAAACAAGCAAGAAAGAAGATTGTCCTAACTAATGCACAAACAATTCAAGCAGCGCAAGTGATTATCTCCTTTAAATTTTGATGCCTTTAAGAAAAGAAAATGTTAGGGAAGGCTTTTTAGAACAGGAACTACTCAGATAGCCAAACTAAGGATGGTTTGGGTAATGTTTGGTGAGGAGTCCCGAAGGCACTTCAGTAAAAGACCGGTACGTGGCTTGATATAGGGGCCTACCCCCGCACTTCACACACCGCTGCGATAAGGGAGTCGGGTGCTTTGCCAATATATACCAAAATCTTCCGTGAATTTATAGCGCGGCCCGAGTACCGCGTAGGCTCTTCCTCTTGGATATCACTTCCAAGTAGGCGAGGCCAGGGAAGGAGTTTTGTTTAAATGCTTTATACCTAGTGATTTTGGCTTTGTGTGCAAGGGTGAAAAATAAAAAATCAAATAGTGTCACTACCGATTTTGATCAATTTTTCCAGCCTATTTAAAACTAGGTGAAAAGCATGCAGCAATGACAAAGAAAAAGTTCTTTTTAAGCACTTAAAAATGAAGTGTTTGATTTCGATGAAAACAAGCCAAACAGATTCTTTCCCCAAATGCGATTAGGTTCTTTTTAAGCACCAAAAACTGAAGTGTTTGGATGTGATAGACAACCAACAAAGAAATCCTAAAAAGGAGAAAACACCGAAAAAGAGGAATACCTGTAGATTTAGCTCTCCAAGGTGTGTGGACTTCAAAAAGCGCGTTGTTGAGCTCTTCCCCTCGAACAATCCCACGAACAAGCAAAGTGCTCCGCAAGAAGAGGTTAAGCAAACACCAAAGAAAACCCAGAAAGATATATCCAGGTAATGGTGAAACGAAAAATTTCTATTTTAAGGAACTAGAAAAATTTCGAAGATAATGATTTCGCCTAAAAAAGCAAGATTGAAATGATGCAATGAAATGCTCAAATAGGACTGATAGAAATCAGTGAAGAAAAGGAACAAAGTTCAAAACTAGAAAAGAAATGAACTTACCAATAAGGGACTTTGGTTGGGTCCCACCGGGCGTGCCAGAATGTAGATCAAGAATTTTGCGCTTGTTACCTGTCCAAGTTAATGCACCAAACTAAACACAAAAACCCTGAAAAACCTCAATGAAATTGATACCTGATGAAGATGTAGACGGATGAGGAAGCCGATGTAGATAAGACGGGCGCACACGAGCAATTCGCACAATAGATCCGAATAACCTGTAAAACACCGATGCTTGACAGAAAAAGACCACGTTAAAAGATATTTAAGTGGACTGCCCGAGAAGCGGGTCCGAGAAGCGATAAGCTTCCTCGGCGGATGTCAGTCCACGTTTTCAATTAAGAAAAGAAGCATACATGATAAAAGATGTAAATAAAGACTAGATTTTCTGATTGCAGTAATAAAACAGAATCTAAACAGCAGACAGAAAGTACAGAAAACAGGGAACTATGAAATAAATGCTGGATTTGTGTTACCTGTATCCTTTTACCTATCTGCAGATAAATCGGCGTCGACTGGGTAGAATCGGCGTCGATTGAGACTGGTCGGCGTCGATTGAGGGGGATCGGCGTCGACTGGAGACAGATCAGTCAATCAGGGACTGTGCGACAAGATTCGGGAATTGGAAGGTGAATGTGGTCTGCTGGATGTGCCGAAGTTGGCGAGACACTGGAACAGGGTCACCAGATGATAGATGGTGGTGTGCGATGCTGATGCGACAGGGACAGAGTAACGGTGCTCCTCTCAGGGATTGATTCGGACAGGATCTGCCCTAATTTGATACAATTGATGCTAAGAAGATCTCTCTTTCTCTCAACCTGTATCTTTCGCTCTCTGCTCGCTTTTTCGCTCGTTCGTAATCTCTTCTTCGGTCTCTTCGCTCTCTTCGGTCCTTAGAACTGAGTTCTGGACTTGCTTTTATAATCGGCGCCGCTCCTAGAAAATCGGCGCCGACCATATGGGTCGGCGCCGATCGCGGAAAAGAATCCCGAGATGGCCAAATTGATTGATTCGAGAAAGATAAGACTTATCCCGACTACGGGAAAATATCCCGCTTAGGGAAGATTAAAAATAGATGTGATACATGGGTAGAATAAATTTGGGGTGGATAAGTGATTAAGATGCATGGGAAGAAGCGTAATTAAATATTTAATATTTAATCACTCATGGGCAAGATGTGATGGGATGAATTAAATTTGGAATAAGTGATTAAATCACAAATTGGATAATATCCCAAGGGGATAGTTGGTGACGTAAACGTGCCCCAGGTTACCTAAGCAGGTAAACGAATGTGAGGGACACTAAATTGAGTAACCAAATTTAGGTCAAAAATCATGTAGTGATTCATAAAAACTTGTTATGCACATTCATAATAATATATAATCACGTTAAATTAATTTCTGAGAATAAATACAACTTTAAATTAAAGTAATTTTACCTCCTCTATAACTCTATCGGCCTGTACATGTGACAAAGAAGCAATGTTTCCCTGCAGCAACCTCCTCATCCTTCACTCAACAATCCATACCATATAAAAAATCGTTACTGACAAAATCCAATAATTCCAAATGTCCAAAACAAATTTTAATTAATCAATGTTAGAACGATTATTAGATCAAGTACACACACATACTGAAGAAGATATTTGAAGGTGCAATGTTTTCCTTTCTCTTTTTGATCTTCTGAGTGGAGGCCCTAGACACAGGTTCTTAAGATAAGATTGCATTTAGTTACTTAATATATTAGTTTCCACATAAAAGATAATACAATTATCTATTTTTCAAATGCAGCAATGGAAAAGGAAAATGAAAAGCTTGTAATCTTACCTGTGACAATGAAGATGCAATGTCCATCGACATACAACTTCGTAAAATCTGATTGCAACATTGGCTAAATAATAAATAGATCACAAAAAAATCATAATTCAGCTTAACAATAACATTTTGGATAGATATAGTGCCTACATGTATTTTTCCTAAGATTACTCACCATAGCAGAGTATGATGCCTGCAACCTCTGAGTATGTTGTGATAAACTTCACATTATTTCTTTCGGCGGGCCGCATAATTCTTGCCACAAAAAATCTATGTCTACCATTGCACAAATGCTTCAAAAATAGCAATATATTAAGCCATTAAATAACTACAAAACATAATTGTACATAATACAAAAAGGAAATACAATCATGTACATATATCATATTACAATGTCATCCATGGAAAGTGCTAACAATGCTACCAATTCTTTGTTTATTCGAGTCCCTATACACTTGACATACATCCAACCTACCTATATTGACTTTTACATGTACATATGAACATTTCACAAAGCATGAGATACAATCTCACGTAGCACTTGAACATGAAGAACATAAATATTTACATTGGTATACGTCATTCACTTTATTAACAATAATCATATCATAAGAAAACATGAATGTTTCAAACTTCATGATGTAACGCTTCCTCAAAACCCAATATCAAGGCCCTATACTCATCCTAGTGGATTCGTCATATTGGAGCATCTCCCACAATGGTGTCTCTCTCTACTTTCTTGTTGCCATCAGGGTCATATAATATGAACGATGAACGTATTAGATTTTTCGAGGTATTAGACACCCCGTGAATTTCTAATCTCCAAATGGAAACCATGTTTACCTTTACAATGGAACAAACATATATCGTAAGCAACAAAAGACAACATGTTTTTTATTTTTGCATTTTCAACACTGCAAATTTAAAAGACATTTTCAATACAACTATATACATGTTTCTTTTTCTGTGTTAGTTGTGGTATACAAAACTATTTTTTCATTTGCTTACTATACATACACACTGTGTTTTGTGTATATATAATGATACAAATATATCTCATGTATGCCCATGCAATTTATGTCACCAGGGATATTACTATCATGAGGATGGTGCCTGCTATCCTAGAATCAAGATTGTAAGCCACATGCATTCTTAGGAATGTGTGTGTGGTATACACAAACATACATGCATTAGTTTTTTTTTTGTTTTGTAGTGTGATGTACAAACAATTTGTATACCTGCACTCATTATACATACACCACTAAAAAAAGTGTATATTTCAACCCAAAACCTGGTTAATTATTATTGGAAGGTGTTGTACCTTGATCAAAAGAAAACTATGCTACAGTTTATTGTATCCACACTTAGACACATGGATACTGAATGTGGGCAACAATGGGCACGATCCTATTCCCCAATTAGTGATAAGATTCGCATATACATCCATAGGTGTGGGACCCACTAATTGGGTATACAAAAAGTTAGGGATCATTTAATTATATATATTCTTGTATAGTGTGTTTCATGGATAGCCACACTATAGGAAAACATAGTTTGGTAGGGCCTTCCAATAATAATTAAGAGGTCCTGGGTTCAAATCCCACACTTTTTTTGTGTATGAAATGAGTGAGATATACATAGTCTGTATACCACACTAAAAAACAAAGAAAAAACATATTGGCACATCATGTGTGTATACCACACCATTCATGAATGGGTGGCATACAATTGACACTAGGATAACATGTGAACCTATCCTCAGGATATATGGTATGACAGAATTGCATTGGCATTGTGTCTATCCATATACACCCATGCATACATACATATGAATATGTGTATGTATACACGTACATATACAAATGACATACACACACATATATGTATACTGTATATGTATATGTATATGTATATGTATATGTATGTGTATGTGTATGAATATGTAGGTGTCAAAAATAAGCCTTACACTATCCTAACTATACATGATGACATGACCCGCATCTATATCATGCATGATCCATGTGCAGCACATAAATTGACGCTACCAGAAATATTTCATATATCTTATGTATATTGCTTGTGTATTTTTATCTCTCTTCATATGGTATACACACAATGTGTATATCACATATCTAAAATACCACACACACACATATGCATTTGTATATCACAGTATGTGTATCCATTACAAAAATATTGATACAAGTATACACATATATGTACATGTGATGGTATATTGGACATTTGTATTGTCATAATATACTCTTGTTTGCTATGTATACACACATGTGTAAAAGTGTGTAAATTGCTTGAGTAATATTTTTATCTCTCTTTTTGTACTGTGGCATAGTGTGTATAACTCAGTGTTGTATATTGCTATTAATACTATAAGTAACATAGCTCTTGGTTGCACTATTTAAAATGACTTCACATCTGTCATATTCTGATTTTGTTTGAAAATATGCCCCATACACACGCATCACACTGTTGATAACAACAGGAATCATTGCATCAAGTGCCCACAACACATACCATATGTGACTTTGAAAATAAGTACCATGTGAACCTAGTTTTTCAGGTGAGACTTATATAATGTATGTTCATTGTTAAGTATGTTGTATTGCAAGTTAATTTATTCCTGTGATAATTTTGAATCATGTATGATGACTTACTTGGCATTTAAAGATACATATACAAATGAAGATATTTATAAGCCTTGTACATCATGATGCATAGTTGCCCCCATACCAATTACATAAGAGTCATACAAGGTGATATACATAGGATTTCTATGTTGAGAAGATTGTTGAGTCTTCCTAGGAGTGTGATTTGGCTTAGGAGTCAGTTTAGGAGCTTTAGAGAGTCTATTCTTAGCTAATGAATGCCTATTTCATAGGTGATTCGATGGAGATGAAGTAGAACAGGGGTTCTCAAGGTTTTAGAAGATGGAACAATGAATAAAAACATGTGTATGATGTTTGAAAGAATAATTATACTCTGCTTTGCATGAAATAGCTTGTTTCAATGGACTGTGTACAAGAACCCTGGCAGGATAGCAAGATAGAAACCCTCTGTGACATTCAAATGATGTAAATCTCTTGATTATTAGCATGGAAAGGTTCTACAGGTGATGTAGATCACATTGGTAATTTTTGTATTCTTTTTGAAAATGCATAGTTTGGATTTTATAGCAAATTGTTGCCTCTCAGGCCTGAACTAGGGCTTCCTATATCTTTTTATCCATGGATAGAATTGCTTGAAACTTTTACAATATCTCTGCATTGATATGATCTAAAGATCATCCAAATTTGGTGAAGAATGATCTTGTGTCGCTCAAGCTATAGGTGATTATGTATTCCAGATACAACAATGATGTATAGTTGACAGTCACATAGAAGTTGACATACACAGTTTTTACATTATAACTGATGAAGGTAATCATGATGATATATTTATATGAAAGACACAAATAGGGGTATATTGGATGTATTTGCATGATTCCTTAGGTTTGAATGCATGAAGCTATCCATACCTCTGTTAGCATATAAAAGATTTTTGCACAGGCTTAGGACTGTATTTGACAAGAAAAGGAAGACTGCATAACATGAAGTGAGATGGACACATATATGATGAAAATCCTCTGATAAGGTATTGGAGGGCACCTATCTAGGTATATTTGTTGAATATGCTATGACATTGGGCATATAGGTACATTACATTTCAAATTCCTTCCCTCTAGTTATATATGTACAGATGATGTATAGTGGTCTAGGACTGTGTTATTGTCCATTCAATAAGATGTTCAAAGGGCTATAATTTCAAGGAGAAGTAGAGTTAAGTACATGTGCATGGAGATTGGAGGATGACTATCCTAGTACTGTTAATGTGTTCCATGATTCTAGAGAGAAATCTACCATTTATTTGGAGTAAATGTAGACTGTGTAGGGGTTCTAGGACTATATAAGTCACTTCAAAAACATACAAGGGAGGTGATAAAGGAAAAGCCTAGATCTAGGATAGTATATGGAGGTCATGAATACCTCAACCATTGTGAAGGGAGGTCTGTTGAGCTATTGGTGTGCCCTGGGAACCAACTAATTATGTATTAAGATTTTGAGTTGGATTCTTTTGGATAGAGTGTTGAGATTGCACACTGGAAGAGAGATGCTTGAGCATTCATAAAGGAACTTGAAACATTGGTTTGTTGGCTTGGTCATGTTCAATCAAGCAGAAAAGAGCTTGTGACTATATTGAAGAAGAGCTACCATTTGGATATGAAAAGGTGTATGGTAAGAGAACTCAAAATGGTATGAATGTTAGAGACTTGTATGAATGCTATTTTGTAGCTTGGGGCAGTCATGCAGATTAATATAGAAGTTCTTTATCATTTATTATATATTGTTTCAGTGATCACAAGGTGATCACCTTTACTCGTCAAGTTAACTCTCCTCCAGTTTTTGTCTTCGAGAATTAGAAGGTACTAGGTCTCATTGGATCTCAAGGTGACAAGAAATAAAAAAAATAATGTTGCATGAACATCAATTAATGATCCTCTAGCAGGGATGGATGGAGTAATAGAGAAAGTTCAAGATCTTGAGAAAAGAAGGAAGGACATATCTAAATTACCCTTGCATCAAATGTCTATCTATGAACAACTTTAAAATGTCTATAATTACGTGTTTATGCATAACACTCGACCATTTTTTAAATATGTAATACCTCTCCCCAATTCTTAATGCATACCGAATGACATAAATGTATAGATCTGTGTGGGACCCACATCATCCTTTATGTCGTATAGTCTGTTAAACTAGTCACCATTGAGTTGGCTATCCTGGCGATAGGATCACATGACTTCCCGTGGCTATCCTGGTGATAGGATAGTGTAGACAAGCTATGGATTCCCATTTCCTGTGCATGTGCGAGGTGGGATAAAAACCCTGCTAAGGTGGTGCATATTTGATTTTAACATAATACATGTGTTTGGAAAAGAAGTGTGGGATGCGGCTGGTGCTTGGTGTAGTGGTAGGTATGGATGAATGTATTTTTGAGGTCATGACATCCAAATATATAATCCTCTATGCCTACCACTCCTCAAAGCACCAGTTACATGCCACTCTTCTTTTTTAAACATGTATATTATGCTAAAATGAAACCTGCACCATGTAATCAAAGGTGGAACCATTAACCTAGTGCATGCATGGGGAATGAGCACCTAGAGTGCATGCACATTATTCTGTCACCAGGATAGCCACTCATGACAAAATTCTCTGAAACAGTCACACAACTCCATTCTCGAGGCCGATTCAAAGGCAGATACAAGCAGAAAAATGATGGGACGAGGAAAGGACATTAAAAGTTGGCAACATTTAATTCAAATCTATGGAGAAGAAGTGATGATTACATGTGGCTATCATTGTGTTTTCATGTGGCACATACAAACAATAAACAATTGTGGTAGCTATAATCATGTATAATCAACCCATTGTGGCAGTTATAATCATGTATAAGCAACGTATGTGAGACATATATATGTATATGTATACACATATGCATGCATGAACATACACATACAATTACACACATATATATATACATACAAGTACATGTATGTACATGTGTATGCATTGTATATGTATGTGTATGTATTCGAGTAGGTGTCACAATAGATTCCTTGACTACACATCAAAGGGAAGAGTATAGACAATTGTTTTCCCTCTATTATGTGGTATACAAAAAGTGTGTATACCACATAGAACACTGCCATATGATAATACAAGGTATGTGAGACATATACATATACATATGTACATGTATACTCATACATAAATGTACATATAAATATACATATACATATGTACATGTATACTTGTACATATGTGTGTGTATATTTGTGCATATGTATATGTATGTATTTGAGTATGTATCACATTAACAAATTCCTTTAGTGCCTAGAAAATTGAAGACTATAGATAGTTTTGTTTCTCGATTATGTAGTATACACACAATGTGTATACAATTTTCACCTTCAATCTATTTTCCATCTTTGCACACTTGACTCCTTTGCTTGAAACTTATTGTAATATCATCCATGACAAGTGGTTCATCACTAGCCTATGTATGTATCATATTATCACCTAAATTGTTTGATATTTTTGGTTCATTGATTGCAAGTATAGTCTACTTGATTCAGAGTGTAGTCAACATAAAACACTACAATATGATGATAAAACGCATGTGAGACACACAAATATACATATGTACATGTATACTTATACACACGTGTGCATGTGTATGTATATGTATACGTATATATATGTATGTATTCAAGTAAGTATCATAAAAAATTCCTTGAGTATGTATATGTGTGTATTTGACTAGACAATCTCGCCAATTCTTCCAAAATCCTACAAATAAAGTTGTAGAGTTCACGGTTTTGGGGCCAAATGCATGTTTTGTTCCTTGTTTGATCATTTTTGGGATAGGTAAAACATTACATTAAGTGTTGTCAACTTCTTACATCCTTTTCTCCTCCCATTATTTGTCTTCTGGTATCTGTGAACTAATTTCAAATGTCGATTAAGTATGTGTTTATGCATAGCACTTGAATGTTCTTGGAATAACTCAAACATCTCCAAAATTGGAAAGGTAATTTTGTGTAGTGGAAGGTCGTGTATCAGTCAAAACGAAGTTGCAATTCATGGGTTTGGTGCCAAAGTTATTTTTTTAATTTCTTGTTTTATCATTTCTGGTGTAGGTAAATATTGCATTAAATGTTGCCAACTTCTTACATACTTTTCTCTTACCATCAGTCTACTCGTATCTACCATTCAGCCTCGTGAATCCAGTAGTGTGACTGTTTTGGGGGATTGCTGACTAGGTTAATAGACTTGACACCACAAAGGAGGATGCGGGTACGACAGAGAGCTATGCATGTATGCTATTTCATATGGCATCTTATGGTCATTACTATGGGGGCCATGGGAACCGAACACCAGGTGATGCAGGAGCTCACCATGTAAAACTCAAAGAGGGAACTCAAATATTGTAGACTTCATGTCCAATGTTTTCTCTATTATGTGGTATACAAATAGTGTTTATACCATGTACAACATTACCATATGATAATACAAGGCATGTGAGACACGTACATATACATATGTACATGTATACTCATACATACATGTGTGTATGTATGTGTATATGTATACATATGCATACATATGTACTCAAGTATGTATCACAACTATAGTTTCCTTGAGTGCCAAACAAATTGAAGAGTATAGACAAAAAACATTCTCTATTATACGATATACACATAGTGTGTATACCACATACAACACTACCATATGATAATAAAAGACATGTGAGACACTTACATATACATATGTATATTTATACTCGTACATACGTCTGTGTATGTGCATGCATATGTATACATATGTATAAGTAAGTATTTGAGTATGTATCACATTAGAAGATTCCTTTAATGACCAACAAAGTGAAGAGTATACACAAATTTTTTCCCTACTATGTGGTGTACACACCATGTGTATACCACATACAAAACATACATATGATAATACAAGGTATGTGGGGCATATACATGTACATATGTATATGTATACTTGGACATACGTGGGTGTATGTACGTGTATATATATATACGTATGTATTAAAGAAGGTATCACATCATATTTCTTGGCTTCCCAGCAAATTTAAGAGTATAGACAGATGTTTTTTCTCAGTGGGAGAAATACATGTATATATGTATATGTATATGTATACTCGTACATACATGTGTGTATGTGTGTGTATACATGTATGGGATCACATGGCCCCCACATGTGTAGATGATGCCCCCCGTATGCCCCATGCACATCCATCCCACTTTTCTCGAGAGTCTCATGCCAACTTGGACCATCACCAGCCATAAAGAAATTGTCGTCGTTGGGTTTCGATGAGGTGGCACACATGTTTCCAAGCTCTTTGGGTGGAGGCAAAGGACACCACCATACAAAACTACCATATGATAATAAATTGTATGTGGGACATAGACATGTACATATGTATATGTATACTTAGAAAAACGTGGGTGTATGTATGTGTTTATATACGTATGTATTCAAGAAGGTACCATATGATACATCATATTTCTTGGCTGCCCAACAAATTGAAGAGTATAAACAGTTTTTTCTCAATGGGACATATACATGCACATATGTATATGTATACTTTTACATACATGTGTGTATATGCATGTATATGTATACATATTGAGTTTATATCACAACAACAAATTCCTTGACTGCCTAATAAAATGAAGAGTATAGAAAATGTTTTTTTCTCTTCTATGTGGTATACACACAGTGTGTATACTATGTAGAACACTACCCTATGATAATACAAGGTATGTGGGACACATATATATAGATATGGATGTGTATGTACTCATACATACATGTGTATGTATGTGTATATATATGTATGTATTCAAGCAGGTATTGCATCATATTCCTTGACTACCTAGAAAATTAAAGAGTATAAATTGTGTTTTTTATCTGTTATGTGGTATACACATAGTGTGTATACCACGTACAACACTACCCTATGATAATATAGGGTATGTGGGATACATATGTATACATATATACATATATACATTTACATATGTGTGTGTATGTATTCTATATGTATCAAAACAAAAGATTTTTTGAGTGCCAGAAAATTTAAGAGTATAGAGAATTTATTTTCTCTGTTATGTGGTATACACACATTGTGTATACCACGTACAACACTACCCTATGACAATACAAGGTATATGGGACACGTACATAGACATATGTACACGTATACTCGTACATACATGTGTGTATGTATTTGTATATGTATGTGTATATGTATGTGTATATGTATGTGTATGATTATTTATGATTATAGCAGCCACACTTTTTTGTTTATATGTCCCATTTGGTAGCACAATGAAAGAAACAGGTAATCATCGCATCTTGTCCCCACTTTCTTCAACCATCATGTGAATTAGATAAACTCTTAACATGTGAACTGTTTATTTCCTCTATTTATAGCAGCAGACTAACCCATTTCTTTATTTGTATTACAATAAAAACAAACCAAAGATCTAGAACCACATCGAGATAATGGAGTAGGTAAGCATAAGAAAATTTAAAATCCCTCTTTTTAGTATGGTAAGTAAGTAATAGGGCTAGCATCGTTGTTATAGTATTTTTCCTCTGTTATGCGATATACACAGAGTGTGTATACCACATACACCACTACCATATGTACATGGTATGTGATAATAGACTACACTCTGAAGAAAGTAGAATACAATCTGAAGCAAGTAAACTAAAATAAAAAGAAAGTAGGCTACACTTCAAAGAAAGTAGGCTACAGTCTGAAGCAAGTAGAGTACATTTGCAATCAAAGAACCAAGAGTATCAAACAATCAAGTTTATAATATGCTAGATATAGAGGGTAGTGATTAACCACTTGTCGAGTATGATATTACAATAAATTTCATGTAGAGAAGTCAAATATGCAAAGATGGAAAACAGTTTGAAGGGAAAAAGAAACATATTGATGAAGAACCTAATACTCATAATAAGCCAAGGGTTAATAAGCCCACAGTTTGATTTTCTCAAAAGGTTTGAAATAATTTCTCCTCTAGTTTTGATTGTGGAAAAAGTATAGAAACATAATATTTAGAATTAATTAACATCTAATAATCTTCATAAAATAGAAATAGAAACCTCAGTTTGATTTTGGCTTGCTATGGTTGTTTTGATAGAATCTTGAAGCCTACAAGCATGTAAGGTGATGAAGTGAAGATTAATTAGGTTTCTTAGGTCCATATGAGGGTCTAAAAAGACATAGTGGGAGTAAACAGTTGTCAAATTCAAAATGTGAGGGACTGTTTCCTGAAAACATAAACAAACAAACAAAAAACAATAATATTTATCATACCCTGCTAGATATTTTTCCTTAACAAAAGGTCTAGCTTATCTTATAACAGGAAAGGACAATTTTTGAGTCACGGTTGAGAAAGACATAAATTTAGTGTACAAAAACCGTATCCCCTTGAATTGGTTTTCTTCACCATTGTTTGTTTAGGTTGATTCTTAAAATTGGAAGCCAGGATTTTAGTTACAAATGCTTCTAAATCAATCATCCAATATTTTAAGGGAAAATATTAATTCTTCTTTCTTTAAAACAGAGCCACTATTTTTCCATTTCAGTATTCGTATATAATTCTTAATACTTAGTCAATTATTGTTCCTACCTCCATTATAAGAATACTTCTCCCTCTCTACTAGCGATAACAATTTTCATTATAACAGCCAAGGATAGACTTTTCCATTTGGTGGGTCAAATCTAAATATTTTTCTTTCAAACTTGCAACATATAGTGAACATGATATAAGGTAGGAGATGTCGAAATAACAAATGCAAAGGGAAGATATGAGTAGACTGATGGGATGAGGAAACTATGTGATAATTTGGAAACATTTAATGAAATATTTACCTACGCCGGAAATGATCATACAAGGAATAGAAAAGAAGAAAATTGTATTTTTAAGGGTGAAATTCAGACTTATGTGAAAAGAGGAGTTAGCTGCTAAAAATTTAAGAAATATTGATAAGAAATAAAACTTATTTCATAGCTTTTGGGAAGATCAAATTGTTGGTACCAATGAACCCTTAAATACATGAGGTGGGTTTTACATTTTTTTATACAAAATTTTGTAGTTGGGATTCACTGTGGATGGTGCCAAAACCATAAACTCTGCAACTTTATTCATTGTAGATGGGCCCAATGCATTAGGGTTTTGAAAATTAGTCCTTGTCCTGAACATTTCTTTCTTCTATTTTTTCCATGCCATTTCAAAATATATCACTAAAAACAATGAACAAAGAATAAAACACGGTTTAGTTCACCAAAAAATGTAAAATCTGAAATATTTATTCATAGAATCTGTGGAGACAAAATAGTAGGGCCTTAAAAACTAATCTTTGTATAAAATTTAATCATAATTTTTTTTTAATCTTGAACGAAAGGGCACAAAAAATAGCAGAAATTACCTATGTTAGAACCTAGAAACAAGCTTGTGCCTGCGTGAGGGATGAGCTTTTGCCAGGGATGAGGGATAAACAACAACTATGAAAGGACACTTCAGAAATGAAATTCAACAGTGAAACAATTATGAGAGTCTCATTAATTTGGAATTGAAAGTAGGAAGGTGGCCGCGTCCTTTGCCTCCACACAACGTGCTTAGAAAAATGTGTGCCACCTCACCCTAAACCCGACGACCAATAATTTCTTTATGTCCGGTGATAGTACACACTACACGGAGACTCTCGGGAAAATCATGAGGGATGTGCATGTGGTATATAGGGGTTCATAATCAAAATAGGTGGGGGCCTAGTGATTTTGTCGTTAGGATAGCCACAGGCAATTGTACCTACCCTCAAATTAGGAAGGGATAATTTCTAGGTTTTTTTTGGGGGTTTACTGTAGTCATTATTTTACCCTCAATTCTTCTTTCTAACCATAATCACACCGACCTATCATCAAACATACATTGGGTGCTCACCCAAGGCATGTGTGGGTATCAAGCCCTCCTTTATGTGTGATTTGTAAGAAAGTTCTGCCATTAATGGAGGATTATTTACAAAAACAAAAGTACATTCATCTACTTTAAAATGCAGAAGATATAACTAACAGATCTACACATTAATGCATCACAAAAGCTAAATAACATTGTAAGAAGTACACAAAACTAGATTTGAGTCATGATAAGCCATATAACATGGGGGTTTACACCCATAATCAAGTTATACAAAATAAATCCATGTATATTGATTTAACAGAGTTTGAGTAGCCATATTACATTCAAAATGGTCATCTGAGACCATATACATCAAATGACAGAGACTCAACTCCTAAAAACCTATATGATAAGAAATCCTAACTATGGTTTTTCCCATTATATCCCTTGTTATAGATCCCAGTACCCATACATATGCTTTATGTTATCCCTTACAACCCTCTAGCACTAAGTACTCTACACCCTAGCACCATGAAATCCAAACCCTTAGTATTTCCTAAAATGTTTGTAGCACTTCATTACTCTCCTACTCTTTCTTTCCTCCCCTTTGCACTCTGCACCCATATATATCTATCTTTGTGTCTCTGTTCTTGTCGCAAGCACTTATTTAAATAGGATCATCGAACACCATTATGCCTTCTCTCTTGAGAAGATCACGTGCCAAGTTTTGATGTGGTCCTCCATTGGTAAATTCTTATCCTCTTTGCAAACCTTCCACTAACTGTAATAATGTGCCTAGGAATATTCCTTTCATGGAATATCCTTTTCTTGACCTCCAAGGTTCCAGGTACCTTATCCACTGATCACACCTATTCACGTTCTCACATTTTTCCTCAAGTGACTCCATGATGCCAAATATGGCTAAGTACTTTAAACCCTTGTTTTCCCTCCTCCATGCACCTTGTTTTTAAACCCTTCTTAAACCCCTTTTTCTTGTGTACTTTTCCCTGAGTGCCATTCTATCTACTGTTCCTATGTGTGCGTGCTTCTTAGTACTTAGCCAATATTTTAGTGTCCAACATCACCCCACACTATGCATGTTCTCCATCCTCGAAAACATTTTATTTCTCAAAGAATAAATAATAGAGGTATTGAAATAATTAAAGAATAAAAGGATGGAAGAATGGAAGAATAGAATAATTTCCTACTGCTGTATGAGGAGTGGGAACTCCTTCTTCATGGATGCCTCAATATTCTCCCAAGTGTCTACTTCTCCTTATGCCTGCTGAAGTAGGTCACCCACTAATTCTTACTTCATCAAAACTAAGTTCCTCTCTCTTAGCTTTGAGCGTATCTATAATGATTTCTAGTTGCTTGCTAAGATCTCCTAATGCATCCATCCTACGAGTGACTTTGGGGTATAGTTCATTTAGCTTATTCTTAATCGAACCCCACAAGGTTTTGATTGCTTCTAACTTCTTCTCAAATTTGTCTAGGATATTTCATGCTCTTCCCTATTGCCTTTGTTCTTTTATCCTGAAATTTTTTTAGATCTGCCTCATGTGTAGCAACCAATATGCTTACTACCTTGTCTCTGTTGGCACAATTTTCATACACAATTTCAGCCATTTGTGCGGTGGTCTTTACTACGGTAAGGAGCTCAGAGTACTGAGTCACTGTCTCCCCAATATTTCACTTTTCCTCTTCCTTCTAGTGTGTCATCACCTCCTTTGCTGAATCTAATGTGGGTAGTCACCTTTCCATGGTGAGGATGCGGGTAAGTCTTCCAAGCAATGCATGGTTGACTTGTATTTAAGCTCAGGTGGGGCCAGGTCTGAGTGCTTCAAGATAATGGCATCTGAAATGGTGTCTATCTTCTTATGGACTTTCACACCTTTTCAACTTTTCATCCCTTAGCTCGTTCCTTAACATCGCACTGATTCAATTCCTTCTGTTTTATTTCTTTGTCCCACTCAATGATATCCTCATTATTTTTCTCAAGCTCTTCCTCCAAGACCCTTATTATTTTGTTTCTTCTGAAGAGTCTTGCCTCCATCTCCACCGATGCTTTTTTGAGCGTGTTGAAAAATTACTCATCGAACAATTATTGGGAATTTACTAGAGGTTTTAATCCTTTGACATCTGGTGTTTTCATCAATACATCACTATTTACCTCGAACTCGAGCTCATCAATGTGGGACTCAAAAGCCCAAGATAGCATTTTCCTTGTGCATGGGTATGTACCTTCTTCATCAAAAGAAGAAAAAGTGAGGAGATGGTTTGTGGGCACAATACTTTGGAAGCACACATACAGTACCTTGTTTGGATCATTAATGTAATTCATTTCTTATTCATGCTCCACTACTATGCTCTTTCCACATGTGTGTGCTACCATTGGGAAGCTTACTACTAATCTAGGGTCTCCACACATACTTCCATACTCCTTTCCCACACTCACGCTTTCCTTAGTTTCCTTCAACACTTCTTCGATGTTTCACTTGAATTTTTTGCTCCACCAACTTTTGGATAATACCTGTCACTTCCCTCTCTATAGTGTTATCCATCTTCTCCTTGGTCGGGTTCAGGGTCTTCTGATCCTTCATGTTTACTTCCTCACTCCCCCCTTTTTCATGACCGCATTCCTCATTCTCATCATTCTCTTCATTTCCTTCTTCATCTAACTCATGTACATCATATACAGGATGATTATGATCCTCATCATGCTCTTCATCATATTCATCACCCTTGTCGGCCTCCATGATTTTTGTTTCACCTGAGTCTAACCCTTTTGTCACCCTTTATTTCTTCCTTACTAGTGACTCTAATTCATGGGACTTCTCTTTTTCTTCTTTCTCGGGTGACTCTCTCCTTACCAGTGACTCTTCCTTTTGTGATGAATCTTCCTTTTGTGGTGATTCCTCATTGTGTAGTGAATCTTTTCTTGAGGAGACCTCTTCTAGAAGACATAAGTATTTGTGTCTGTACCTGACTCATGTGCCCCTACTGTCTGTATTGTCTACGCATTAGACGACTTTTTCTCTAAAGCCTCTCCTCTGTCTCTTTTCCTTAGCACAATAATTTTGCACATGGTGGGGTCCCTAGGAATAGAGACACAATCTTCAACATAATATCCCTTTTCATATTTAGGCCTTATGTGCAAATACACCCTCATTGTTGTCCTCCCTGTAACAGGTAATGTTACTAGTTTTAACATGTGCACGTCATGGGAGACATACTTCTCCACATAGGTGTGCTTCTTGGGGTATATTAGTTTCCTTTCCATCTCGTGGTAGTCTTCATCTACTACACTTAATCAAATATAATTTTATTCAACTCTTTGAATCGATTAACCCCGACCTAGAAGTATTGTGACGTGAAGGAGAAAGGCAATTTAAACCAAGGAGTCTTGGTTTCATCTACCAAAGTAAATATGTGGATATAAAAATGTTGGTATATGGAAAACTCAGCCTCTCCATGTACTAATGAGGGTAACTACTTGGGTATTCTCCATTCAGCCTTGAATGCATCACGCATTCACTTATACCACTTTTCTAGGCATGCCTTATGAGCGGTCATCATGGTGTCACATTTATACTGTCAAACCTCTTGGCAAGGGAAGGGTTCTCATCTAGGTATTCCCAAAACAAAATTATTTGGCCCATTGGTCACTCCAATCTCTTAAAAGACAATGATGAGGAGGACATTAATAAACATGATCTTCTCTTTGTTGCGCACGACATTTATAATATCCTCTGTAGTAAAAGCTAACAGGTTATAGATGGTTCCCTCCAGGATCTGCAGCACACATTCAACAAGGCCTTGTTGATTTTTTTCCATCTCTCTTATCCATTCAAATTTGTAGCCAAGAGCATGACCATCCTCTTCACTAGGTTAGTAATTGTAGAAATGTCGAAGTAGCGTGAACCCTTCTTGTAGTCATAAGCCTCAATGATATTTTTAAAGGCTTCTTTTTCTTCTAAATCATCATCCAATGAATCTTCTTCATAAATAAGGCTAGTGAACTTCTGAATTAGATGGGGGGTTATGTGCATCCTTTGACCTATGAAATAAAAGTGGTATTCATGCACATATGACATCAACCATTGGTATAGTCGCTCAAGCTTTCCGAAAGAGGGCATCTCTTAGAGTTGTAACAACCCAACCTTCTCCATTTTCACCTTTACCTCATCGTCATAGATGGGAATTCCATCTCGTGTCCTCTTCTCTTTAGGGTGAACCAGTTCTAGTGTAATTTCATTTTCTATGGTGCTCGTTTGATGGTTATAATCACTGACGACCATCTTCTTGATGTGAGACACCCATTATTTACCAAGTAATACATCATCCGTGTACTGTATTTCCCTGTACCATTCTTTATTGAAACTGGCAAAAACAAATTGTTTTCCCTTACCCTTTCCCTTCTTTGGTAAATAAATTTCTACTTTCCTTTGTGTCATTCCTTGGTCATGTCCTTAAAACTTCTTCCTCTCTCCTGGTCTTGGCTCTGCTGAACTTTGAGGCTCCACTCCTTTGCAAAATTTGCTTCAAACCCCGTGCCCTACCTATGCAACCCTAACCTAGAAAACCCTCTTTCCACAAGAAGAAGTAACACCCGCCAGATTATTCCACACAACCTTCTCCACTTACGCTCGTGTACCTCTTTCCACTCTGGTTTGCTGATCAAACTAGTTATGCACTGCAAATCTTCACATCTCTTCTCAAACTTTCTTTGCAAGGATGCCCTAGTTTATGAGATCTCTTTGATAAATTAAAACACAAGGTAGAAAATAATGCACCCATAATCTTATATTTATAACATTTTCTCTTCTCTGCAATAAATGCCATGCCACCTCCCAACTTATTTTTTGAATAAAGGTGGTTTTTTTCAACGCCAACCTTCAGCGCTTCTCGTCTGCAATCAATTCTATGTGAACACCTCTGCAACCTTTTGGTACACAACTACTATTAATGCAAAATCACAACACCCCCAAATGATTTATGGATCTACTTTTCTAAGGTAGGGTCACTTGTGTGATTGCATTAACATGGGACCATCTCTCAAGCTATGGGACTTGTGGACTTAGTTGGCCCTTTCTGGAGAACATCCTAATCCTAATGCTACACTACTCATAAGGAAGGAAATGCGACAATATACTCCTAATCTAACAATTCCAAGGAGACAGGGAGAGATAAAGTGCATAAAGAGGGAAATCCTACACTAATGAGTTGATAACACCAAGAAAAGGGAAGTGTTGATCACAATCTTAGCTACCTAAAGTGGAGAGAGGTGAGTAGAGGAGAGGGTAGATAGATAGCACCACAGACCAGAGATAGATTTCACACAGAACACCACTTCAAAACCCACTAAACATGGCTCCTAGGACTTGCAACAACATCAAAATATGCACAGTATACCCTGCAATGACGAGAGGTGAGGAGAGACAATAAAATAAGAAAAGATGGATAGATGCATCACAAAACATAATTTATTACTCCAAAATTTCACACAGTACATCATTAGTTGGCAAGAGGCAAGAGAATTCCATTACAGAGTCGTGAAAGGAGGTTCAAAATCAATTTTCAACCTAGCAAAAGAAAAGAAGAGGGGGGCAGGGAAGAAGAATGAACAAAATTTTTTACAATCAATACTGCCCTCGTATTTATAGATTTGATTAGAGAGAAGAAAGAGAGAGGGAAGAGGGAAAAGTATGTCAGAACTCAACCACTGTTGTTAATGCTTATGATAAAATCTACCCCCAAATCCATCTTTACTGCATCGATCCTTGGTTTGGCACCTTGAAGGAAGAGGAAACAACGGCAACAATCAAATCCGATCTAGTTGTTATTCAGATAGATGGATCCTAAGATTATTGAAGGTCTGAAGACATTTCCTCCATTTTCATTTACCTAACCTCCTCAAAATTAAAATCTCAGACCTCCATGGCCCTGGGCACAGCCGAGATCTTTTCAACGATGTCTGATTTGTAATATTTTGAGCCAAGAGCCAAAAGATATGTCCGCTCAAAGTTTTTATCGAGTCTGTATAGGAGGGTGGAAAAAAATAACTTGAAGTTGAATGGGTCCCCTTTTGATATGGAACACGTGGCAGCCATATTGGAAGAAAAATCAGGCCCGCAGTGATATTTCACCCTTTAACAGAGAATCACAAAATCCAGAAAACTCTCGTGGCCCCGCTGCTCTGCTTGGACACATGGTACTCATTTTGTTGGCTGGGGGATGCACTTCACCTTTTTCTCTGACTCCCCACTTTGGTTTGACTCAGGCTCAAACGCTGACTTTTTCACTTTTTATTTTAGAGCTTTCCTAAATCTGTCAATTAGATTTAAGACACAGATTCGCATGATAGAGCCGTTTCTTCTCTTTCTTCTCGCATAATGTCGTGGCCGATCCAATATTTTGCCCGGGGGCGAAATATGGATAACAACTACCTTGACCATATAATTCTTCATTCTTTCTCCTGTGCAAAAGTAAATTATTTCTTTATGTGTTGTACCAAAATTCTTTCCACTGCCGACCTTATGCTCCTATGCTTTTTACCCTTGCACATGGTTTCTCAAAGCCTTTTCATACCATCCTTCCCTTAACATCCACCTTTTCCACACGTGATCTTCTTATCCACATGTTTTTTATTTTTCAACTCAGGCCATCCACAAGCATATCTTCTAGGACTTGTCACATCACTTTCTTCACAAAGATGGCCTAGTTCGTGAAAACTCTTTGATAACTTAAAACACGAGGTAGAAAATAACGCACCTCATATCTTCTATTTATAAATTTTTATCTTCTCTATGATAAATTTCATGCCACCTACCAATGCACTATTGCAATAAAGGAGGATTTTTTCAAATGCCAACCTTCAGCACTTTTCCTCCTTGATCAATCCTACGTGAACACTTCCTCAATCCTTCTGGCATGAAACTTCCTTGACCATAGAATTCTTCACGCTTTCTTCCGCGCCATTAAGTCAATTCTTCCTCTATGTCTTGGAAAAAGTTCATTTTATACCTACCTACTATTTCTCTTTTTCCTTTTACCCTTGTACGTGGTTTCTCAAAGAATTTTGACACCATCCTTCGCTTATGTTCACCTTTTCCACACGCAATCTTCCAATCCACGTGTTTTTAATTTTTCAACCTTAGCCATCCACAACCATAGCTTCCAGCATTTGTCACATCACTCCAACCTAGACAAAAATCTATTCATGGTCCTCTGCACATCGAAAAATTTTGAAAATAATAAGTGGCTACCAGTGCACAAAAAAAAGTAACAAGAAAGGGAAACACAAATAAAGGAATCTACATCAAAGAAAAACCTAGGCTAACTGGCAATATTTCCTTATTTACAAACACAAAGAAGACTTATTTATAGTAACGCTTCAACCCACTCCCATTGAAATGGCCTGGAAACCATGTTCCATCAAGCTCTTGTAACTAGAAAGCACCTGAATTAAGTATATAGGATACAATGTACGGGCCCATCTAATGGACTTTGAATTTCCTAGGCTGACACAAAAAATTGGAATCATACAATAGAACTATCTACCCAACCTCAAACTACTTTTTCTTGATGTGTCTATCATGCCATGGCTTTTGCCTAGATTTTTTTTATTTTTCTGACTCCAGTGAGCAATATCCTACCTCTAATCCAACTGCATCAACTTATCAATCCTCTCCTCAAGTGCTTGTTCATCATCTAACCCTCTAGCACATGTTATGCGCAACGATGGTAATAGGAATTCAACATGTAACATAGCTTCTGCACAAAAAACCAATTGAAAAGGTGTGTCCTTGTTCAGTCTCTTATAAGTAGTCCAATATGACCATAACATAATAGAAAAAATTTCATCCCAATCCTTTCTTCCCACATCAAAAATATTGGTTAACATGTGATTCAAAATTTTGTTAAAAACCTCAGCAGTCCCATTAGCTTATGGGTGATAAATTGTAGTCTTATGATGGGAAACCATGAATTCTGCCAATAACATTCTAACTGTCTCATTTAAGAAATTAGTACCCCTATCACTTTTTATGCCCATCGGGCATCCATATCTATTAATTATAGTTTCCCACAAGAACCTAATTGTTGTTGTCGTTGTGCAATTCCTCATAGGTGTCACTTCTTCCCACCTTGTAAGGTAATCTATGACATGTAATGATATAACATGAACCTGTCCTTTACGCAGATGGAGAAATAGGGCCTATGAAGTCAATTTCCCACTTCTCAAATGGTTTTGCACTGGTAATCGGTTTTAATGGCATTTCATCTCTTTTCCTTGGTTTACCAAGGCATGTATAGTGGTCACAGGCCTTGCAATACTTGATATAATATTTGTAAATCATTTCCCACCAAAATCCTGCTAGAAGGATCTTGTGTGTGGTTGCATTCCATGCATAGTGTCCTATAATTCCACCATGTTCTTTCTCCATGATTACAATGTGCTCATGCTCTAACACGTGCATGCATAAAACCTCATCATGTCCTAGCTTATATAAGTCCCCACTAATTAACATGTAGGGTGCGACACGTATGGATAATTGCTTTCTTTCCAGAGTCTTCATTCCTTTCGATGCCACACCCATTTTGAGAAACACAACAATATCTTCCAAGTCAGAGGGTGCGCACTGCAATCTAAATAGATGTGGATCTGGAATTGTGTCCTCAATGCTCTACGTGTCCTCTCCTGAGTCACTCTTTGATAAATGGTTAGGCCCCAAATTAATCTTACCCGATTTTACAACAACCTTTAAACTCAAACTCATGAAATAGTAGGACCCACCAACATATGCACCCTTGTAAAACAAGCTTGTTTACCAAGTACTTCAATGTCATGTGGTCCATGTAGAATATAAAGGGTGTTTCCAATAGATATTGCCTAAAAATTTTCATCACGTTGATCATCCATAATGCCTCATGCTCAGTAGTAGTATAGTTCTATTCTATTGGGGTTAGCTTCCTACTAACAAAGGGCAAGGGGTGGTCAACAATTGCATCTCCATGTTGTGCTAAGATTTCTCTAATAACCATCCCTAGAGCATTAACATGTACGTGGAATGGCTTATCCAAAAAGGGAAAGTGTAATATGGGCACAGTGATAAGCCTATTCTTTAATGTGTCAAATGCCATCGGTTGTGCCTCTCCCCAATGAAATGTACTTTTGTGCTTCAGTAACTTTTCCAAAGGTGCGGTGATCTTGGCATACCCCTTAATAAATTTCTAGTAATACCCCATATGCCCAAGGAATCCACGCACCACGCTCTAGTTGGTAGGTTCCCCAATCCCACAATAATGAAAACTTTGGCAGGATCCACCAGTAAGCCTTCCTTACATATGATATGCCCCAACAGGGTTATAAATGGAGTAGCGAAAACACATTTCTTAATGTTGAGGGATATACTCAACTATCGACATCTCTCAAACATTAGCCTCAGATTGTCACAATGGTCCCTCACTAATCCATATATTGTCCAGTCATCTAGGTAGACTTATAGAAACTTGTGGATGAAGTCCTGAAATGCCTGAACCACAATGCATGAAAACACAACAGGCACATTCTTTAGTCCAAAAGGATGACCATGTAGGAAAAAATTCCCCATTCAATGGCAAAAGTTGTCTTTTATTGGTCCTCCTTTGCAATTCTAACCTAATGATATCCTGAGAATCCATCTGTGAAAGAATAGATCTCATGCCCAGCTACTCCTTCCAAGATCTCCTCAGTGAAGGGGGTTAGAAAAGGGTCAATGACACATACTGCATTCAAATCCCTATAATCAACACAAATCCTTATCCTTCCATCCTTCTTAATGTTGATTACCATTGGACTTATCCATTTTGATTCTTCAACGGCCTCAATGATGCTTGATGTGATCATCTTGTCAATCTCCTCCTTGACTTTGATGTGAAGATTTGGATTCATTCGATAAGGTCTCTTTCGAATTCAGTGCACACCTTCCTTTTACTTGATCTTTATTTCTCCCAAGGAATGGTGAACTCCATTGAGCTCATGGTACCCACGTGGAAAAAAATCCTGAAATTCACGCAACATATCTGATGATCTTCGAAACCTCCTTTTCTATCTAGTAATCTCCAATAGTAGCCTCCTTAGGTTCCTCCTCCAAACCAATGTTAACCTTCTTGGTTTTTAGGGGTTCATGGTAGGTGTGTACTTGCTCATCAGCACTATCCATAACCTCACGTGTACCCACAGTATGGTTAACATCCAAGTTTTCCTCTTCTTCACCATCTATCCATGTAGACCAATTTTCCTTTCTCTTTTTCCATGCATGCGTGCTCAAGTTGTATCTCCTCTTATTATTCCTCATCAAAGTGTCCTTCTAAGTCAGGTTCACCCAATAATTCTAGTATTCTATCCTCCACCATGGCACTATCTCCCATAGTTAGGTGCTTAACAACCTGTAGCACCTCATCCACTGATGGCTTAGTACTATGATATTTGAAAGCTTGAAGGAGATCAACCATCAATTCCTGCTAGTTTCCTGTCTAACGGCGCATCTCTAAGTGAATGTACCATGCACATGCATAGCCTTGTAAGGTGGATAAAGCTTATGCACCCATAAAGAAGGTGGAAAGGCTTCTGCGCCTTCCATCCAGGCCTTCTCACATGCCTGGATGTGAAACAAGGGAGGTTCCTTCCCATGATAATCTTGTATATTAGTAGATGCATTACTTCAAACAAATATAACAGAGAACATGATTCTCACCTTACCCCACTCTAGAAGGTTATCATGATGGGTCACCCACTAATGTGTTATGGTCCTGAGAAAGGTATAGCTAAACATCCTTCTCCTTTTAACCTCACATATCCACTGGGTCTTCATTTCTTACAGGAAAACATCAGTGTTGGCTCGTCTAGTATAACTTGGAAAATTCTTTCCTCCTAGGTGCTTGACTGAGCATGCCTTTATTACTCTCATCACAGAGCCTCTTAACTACCTTTTGACTAACTCATATGTCCCGTGCACCCAATTTTCACATGTCACACTAGTTGTATCACTTATAGATTGAGTGTCTTCCCACTGAATAATGCCTTCTTTTGTTGGTTACACAACCTCAGGGTCCTTGATAGTGTGCACATAGATTTTGTCTAGGTCTTCTTCTCCCAAGGGCTCAATATAGGGCATTAACTTCCCATCCATCAAAGGAATGATAACATGTTCCTCCTTGTTCTCAAAACTTATATACCCCTTATTGAAACGTAAGTCAACATTGTTCTTATAGCACCAAGGGCACCCAAGTAACACCAAAAAGTTATCTACCTCAGGAAGCGCTAAGACTTTGAAGTCTCCAGTGAATTTCACCCCTTGGATAGTGATATCAACATCCTTTAAAACACCAATGGGCATTTCCTTTGTATTATTAGCCATATAAAACACATTTGAGGATGGTTGTAATGGGGCCTTCCCATTTGATTCCATGTGCATCTAGGGTGAGAAAATTAACTTCCGTCCCCATGTCAATCAAAATATTTCTTAGGAGCCATTCATCAATAACTGCATTCAAGGTAATCTCCTTATCATAGTCAAGGATGTGGGGAGGAAGGTTAGTATGCAAAACTTGCCTCTCATGCTCTCCTCCAACGCTTGGTATCTTATCTCTCAACCATTCTCCTAGCAGAGGAATGAAATTCTCTTGGAAAAACATCTTACACACCTCTCTGACATCATCTATATCTGACTGAGGGACCTGTCAGTGCTTTTCTTCTACTCCAATTTCCTAGATTTCTCTTTTAGACATTGAATTTCCCCTTGAAGACTTCTGATTACACCATGGTCTCTTGATAGACTTCCTTCAGGTGGGTAGGGTCTGGATACTTCCCATGTACCACCTCTTCTCTTATAATCAACGGCATTTACTTTGGTATCTCCCTTGGATGCATAACCTCAGCTCACATTGTCACTAGTACAGGTTCTAACTCTGACTCATGTGCCATTCTAGGCATCCACTATTGATCAACATGATTTACGCTCACCATCCCAATGCCCTTATCCTTCCCATACTTTTGGCTCACCTATGTTCAAATAATTCTGGGCATTCCTCATACTTGTGCTTATTTCCACACCAAGAGCATTGTAGTAGATTGGGGCATTCACGCTTATAGTGTTCCATAGACCCACAGTTGTAACAAGTTCCACATGGGAACTCACTTCTTCTTCCTCTGTGGTTTCTACGGACTCTAAATCCTCTATGAAAGCATTTTATTCCATGACTTCCTCCATCCATGTGCCCTTCATAACGACAGACCTCATCCTTGGAACTTATTAAAATACTATTCTGAAGCAGACCAGTATCAATGGCATCATGTATTTGGTCAATAATCTACAATCCTTGGTGTCATGAGTAGTAGAGGTACAAATATTGTAATAGCAAGACACATTCTTATCGATCGTACACTGCAGTAGTGGAAACCTACTTGCATCATGATCTTCATGGAAAATCTTACCAGTCTACCATCATTGTGGGTACCAATCTCTGAGGAAAAATATCCTTCCTATTCCCTTCTACCTCATAATCCATACACCATAACCCACTGTGAGTCTCATGAGATGAGTTAACAGAATATTTGTCTAGCTACTTTGCCATTGCAGAAATTTTGGATTTTATGAACTTACTAACTCTTGTATCAATGCTTCCTACTGCTTCAGTGTGTAAGGAATCCTCCAAGGCCTAGAGCAGATATGTGAAAGTCTTCTATGAAAGTACCCTCTTGAATGGTGTGATCAATCCTTTGATGAACCACTGAGCATGCTACAAAGGATGAATGTCATAAGATAAATTGCATGAAAGATTCTCAAAACACACGTCATACTCCTGTACACTCTCTGCCATTCCTTATTGAATATCCTTCAATACTCTGATGCTTTTTTGTTCAAACTTAGGTATGTGGAACCTCACAAAAAAGGAATTACATAGCACAATATAATCCACCACTGTTTGGTGTAGGTCATACTTCCCATACCATCTATGCGCGTGTCCTTACAATGTGGTTACGAAATGAATTGTTTTCCACTCCAAAGCAATGATCCCCTTTGTACGCCATATTAACTCACACTTGTGTACATGTTTCATGCCATCCTCAACACCCTTGTAATCAGGTAAGTAGAGTGACATCTCATAAAACACTTGATGGTGTTGTGGACCTTGTCCGCTAGATCCAAGACCTTGATTACCTCCGATGTTACCTCCACCATCAGACCCACTAGATCCACTAGTTTTGACGCCTCTAGATCCACCATATCCTCCTCATGACATAGGAAAGGGGCCTAATGCAGTTGCATCATGCAAACCCACCATCACACTAAACTATCTGTTGATAGTCTGTGATACCGAACCACTCTCAGATGTGTTTCCCATGTCACTACCAGATACAATACTCATAACTTCTGATCCCACACCTTTCCCAATTATTGTGCCAAAAAAATACCCCCAAACGTAGGAAATAAATGTGGAGCCATAGATGTCCCAAATGAAAAATTATACCTCCTAGGTGTCTCTCGACTATGAATACCGATATCAACTAGATTATCAACACTTATATTAGGAAATGGAAAACTAAGCACTAGGGTCTAGTCTCTATGTGGGTCTATCGGTCAAGCAAGTAAGGAACCAGAAGTGGTTAGGTAGAATTGGCGTCGGTTACCTATGCGATGAAGTTTTAATTAAATCTTAGGAATTATATCTATTTTTAGCATTAAAATAGGTTTATTAATTGTAATTGCATGGCTAAGTGCCCTAAGACTATAAACAACTATATAAGCATAAAAGCTAGGGTTTATAAGTATGACTGGATCATAATTACAAGATAATTATGTGAGAGAGAATTCTTGGAGAAGAATCAAAATCTTGAAGGAAGAAAGTACTGAACATCTGAGAGGTGTGGAAGATTGTAAATTTTCATTTTATATCTTTTCAAAGATTTGGATAATAGATTGTCTTACTTCTTGGTGGACATAGCCCACACTGGGTGAACCACATTAAATATGGTGTTGATTTATGTCTCTTGTTTTGTAAAATTATTCTAGTAGAATATTTTCTTTCATTTGCTTGTATGCTTAGATCTGATATATTGCCTGTACAAATGCTGTGCTAAGCCCCAAAAACTAGTATCAGAGCTTTGTTTGAGGGTTTTGTGAGTTGACATATTTACTCACAGAGGGTTTTTTGTTTGAGTGGGAGCTACAAAAATGTCAGAAGATAATAAATACAAGGTAGAGAAGTTTGACAGCCAAAATTATCAATTATGGAAGATGCAGATTGAGGATCATCTGTACCAAAGATATTTGTACTTACCGTTGGATGAGACGTCTAGATCTATGAAGATGATTGATGAAGAATGGAAGATTCTTGACAGAAAGGCTTTGGGATCTATAAGATTGAGCCTGGCAGCATCCTTGGCTTCCAATATTACAGAAGCGGCTTCTATGGTAGACTTAATGAAATATCTTGCTAATTTATATGAAAAACCTAGTGCTTCAAATAAAGTTTATTTGATGAAGAAACTGTTTAGTTCTAAGATACATGAAGGTGAATCTTCCTCTTTTTTCCTTGAGTGACTCCATGATGCCAAATATGGCTAAGTCCTTTAAACCCTTGTTTTTCCTCCCGTGCACGCACTAGTTTTACTTAAACCATTCTTAAACCATTTTTTCCTACACATTTTTCCCTAAGTTCCCTTCTATTTAATGATCCTACGACATGCCTTTTGGTACTTAACCAATATTTTAGGGTCCAACATCTACTCGTAATGAGAGAGTGCAATTTTGTATTCTACTGCTCCAATTTCGGTAGCTCAACCATAAAGTTGCATTTAACTTAAATGATAGTTATTAATTGGGTTATGTGTGATCAACTCAAATGAAACTTAGTAATGGGATGCGTTGAAAATATTCCTTTAATTTCAGTGTAATAATGTAGATTTAAGTGGATACGAGATTTTTCAAGTTCAACCTCAACTTGTCAATGCTCATCATCAATTTCAGTTTTTTTGTGTGGGATGTTTACAGAAAATGGAAGACATGTATATAAATTTCTTAATCTTTAGAATCTATAATGATGACACCATGCAAAGGCATTGGAAAAAGATTACAAATTTTTTTAAAAACAAACGTGGATTTATCGATATAAAAGAAATTGGAGAAGTTATTCAGTGACAATTCATGTATTTGAGATGTCAACCATATAATCTGATAATGTAACAAAATGTAACTATCCATTTTTGAGCTACATAATACTTTCTTATTTTCTATGTAGAGATGGATGCAAATTTTCTTAATCATTTGGCTTATGTATAAATTGAGAATGAGATTTTTTATTTTGACTTAAGAATAATATTAATAATGCGAAATTATAGATTTAGATTTAAATTGATTTATTAACATATTTAAACACCTAAAATGCATTAAATTATATGATTTTATATTGTTTTTATATGTGTTGATTATTTGTGTAAATCACATGATAATGGTATGTTTTTTATCTTTTCCTAATTATTGTGCAATACACCTTGCTTCTTGAGGATCGGTACATGTAAAATATGTATGTAAGATATGCTACATGTAAAATATTCTGAATAATTTAGTTTACATTAATCATGGGTAAGATGGAATGAATACTTACCTATTTAGATCGGTATAAAAAGTGATGTGGGTGTGTAGATTGGCTGATATGGCTAATATGAACCCTCTAAATAAAATTTTCCTAAAACTTTGCACAAAATATCCTCCTATATGGAACCATATATATATATATATATATATATATATATATATATATCTTTGGTTCTTCTGTGTACAGTTCCAAACTTGTAAATGGTACAAATATATAAATTTACGTATTTATTACGAGCTTCACAATGGTTGTCTCTATCTATTGTTAGGGATTACACACCATTGGTAGTAGTTGCAATGACCCAAAAAAGATAGAAAATCCTAGGTACCTACATCAAACTCCATGAAACAATTAGACAACAAAAGGATAAATTTATTTTTGAGTGAGAGTAGATTTACCCTAGCGGTTGACCCCTATTAAACAAATCTAAGCATTGCAATACAAATCCTTATGTAGTTATCATAGTGTTGGTGCAAATAATCAATGTAATCTAATCCAAAACCCCTAAGCTTCGATTGTTTACACCGTTTTTAATTGTATAGGATTGTTATGGAAAACACATCAATAAAATAGAATGTAAGGTTAGGAAACTATGAGCTTTTTGTATTAATTAGATTTTAACATTAATTATACAACAAAAAATAATGTATTGGTTCTTTCAACGAATGTATAGAAGTTCAATGATATAAAAATAAGAGAGACTTAACTATACAGATTTGTATAGAAGAGATTTTGATACGTATACTAGAGAATTTGGGAGTGCAAAGCATGTTGAAACTTCACTACTAGTATTGTGACCTAAATATGCCATTTGGAAAGACCGTAGATACTAATGAGAATTTATAATATGATTATGACCCTTCTATACAATTGTTTATGCATTTAGAATGGGGTTATGTAAGTTTTTCAGTCCTTTGGTATCCTGAGAATGTGCTTCACTATCAAGCCTTAATTATCACATAGTATTGATATCATCTATAACAAGTTGAATCACTCCAAAACCCAGACCATGGATGGAATACCTAAACAAATTTTAGTGCTTGGGTTAAATTGCAATCCAAGAACGAACTACATGGGAACTACAATGAAGATACCTCAAACCATGCTCCACCTAATTTATAAGATTTACATGAATGCACCTAGTTGGCAACTGAAACCTCTTCGATCATCATGGATATAATTATGCTATTGCTAAGACTTAGAATTGGGAAATTAGTGTGCTTGGATTTGAGGGAATATAGACTAATTGATTTAGTTGAGTGTTTCATAAATGTAGTAGTGGCTTCCTTAATGGATGTGCGTCAATTATAGGAGCCTTGAGTACCTTTTTTGACTGTTGCAATTGAGTCTGCCAATATAATTCTATGTGTTTTTCAAGTGAGTAAATGAGGTAATTTAAACTTGCATATATATAGTTTCAAATGTAAATAACCATAGTAAGGATTACCCAAGAAGATGAAAATACCAAACAAACAATATGGCATGGATAATAGAGTTGGAAAATGTTTCAATGTAGGACCACACAAGTCAACCAAGAATAGATTATACAACCTAACTTAACTACCTGGTTTTAAAAAGAGAGGGGCTAGCTGAAATTCAAAAGTTACATTTTAGGAAGAAGAGTTTGAACACTGGTCTTATGTATTAACGTTCATAATTTATCAACACATAGGTATATGAAAATGACAATATTTGGAAATAAATGACAACATGCATTGAATGGGGATATCATATAGGTTTTTTTATTAGGAAGGAAGAGAAATTGCAATTAGTAGTGTCAAATGGGAAATTGTGAAAGTTGAGTGTCTATATTTTCTCCCCTTTACAAATGAAATGAAAAGATAAATAATTGTGTAGAGAGATGTATCTTCAGATTGAAGTTTTGTTTTCCATATTTTCTTGTGTTAGCATGCTTTATGATGAAATCCAAAATATAAAGTGCAACAAAGGTCCATAATAGAAATTGAAATTTAATTCAATTATAAATATAGAAATTGAATTTTCATAAAGTTTAGTGAAGAGATGTAAAACATGGAAAGAGACAACATATTTTTTTTAAGGGAAAAGCTTCCCACTACTTTCTTGTAGTTGGAGATTTGGATTGTTGTTGCAAAACATTGTTGGAAGATTAGGGGTGATCACTCCCCGATTATTTCAAAGGATAAAATAAGGTATTAGGTGAATGCATTGCTAATAACGAATGGAATATGTACAAATAAGAAGATAGAGGTACTAATAACCACTCAAATGAATAAGGAAGTGTATCAAATACTTTAATAATTATGATATCTCCCCCTTTATAAATGAGGAGAGAAAATACTTCCTATGAAGAACTTAGTTGGTTTGATACTTTTCATAACCTCACAGACTATACTACTATAGATGGATATATTCCCAATGTGTGCATACATATAGAGTCATTATATATAAGATAATTGATGCCATCATGATCTTCAAATGTTCTGTAATTCTCAATAAAAGAATGCAATATGCTGAAATATCAGTGGATAAGGAGACCCATACCCCCAAAACACATGAACTTTGTAATAGTAACTAAGTAATGGAGTGATGTAGCAGTAAAATATTCATGTCCCAAGAAAACTAATCTAAAGTGTGTCAACCAATTTTGGGATTGTGCAAAAAACATGTATCTAAAATGGAAAATTTGAAGTAGTACAAAAATATTGTGTATTTTTTCCTAGACAAAAATGTATGGCATCATCAAGACCGTTTGTACAATCTTGATCCATTTGTAGGGTATTGAACCTATGATGTTTCTCTCAAAATTTGATGTCTAGAGTTGTTTTTGAGTAATTTTCCATGTAAAAAAATATGTTTAAACATATGATTTTATCAATATGTGTAGAATTTTACTTGATAAATGCCCACTAGTTGAGCCCACAGATGAAAAGTATAAATTTTTTCACATACACTATATTTCCAAGAATCTGTAGGAGCATGTAAAATATTGAAGTGGTGGCCACCTAGAAGAAATTATATAAACATAAGAGTGTTACTCATGGTGGAAACCATGGCATGAAAAGAGGTAAATAACCATAGTGAAAGGAGAAATAGTAGTAGTGATGTAAGAAGAAACTACAATATTATAAATGACTCATATGTAATCAAACTAGAATAAAGATACAACAAAAATCAAGCATGCAAAAGGTAAAGAATACTAACATCAAGGAATGGATCTGTAAACATATGAAACCCATGGTCTCACAAGAAACTAAAAAAACTTGTGCGACATACAAAAAAAAAATGAAACATAATAATGTATAGAGACACATACACAGGACATCCACAACGTCATAAGGAAAATAAGGAACTCAACTTGTACATAATAAATAATATTAGTAACACAAGCAACTAATAAACATGCATAAAAATAAATATTTTTAAATGA